>JAJPUD010003437.1:77902-96647 GCA_023553655.1 Myrmecobius fasciatus
TTTGAACTCAGGTCTTTCTGACTTCAGGGCTGGTGCTCTATCCACTGCGCCACCTAGCTGCCCCTACTATTTTTAACTAAAGTCTACCCCAATTTCACATTTTCCATTCCTGGTGTCTATTGTATCCTTTCATTTTGTCTGTAACCTCTTCTCTAAATAAATCTACCTTTTGCCAAAGAGAATGGTCTGTGAATTCTTCACATGACTGAATCCCAACTTTTAGTGCCTTTCATCGTCTAGTATTTACATCACTCATATCACTAGGTCTCCCAAAATACCTTAAATTTAATTACTTTGCATTTGTTTTTATTTTTTTGTATTTATTGTATATATACATGTATATTTTCTGTTTCCCTTGTTGGACTGTATGGTCCTTGTGACTAGAGTTTGTTTCATTCTCTTTATATGTATCCCTAGTGCCTAGCACAGTGCCTGGCACATGGTAGCTGCTTAATAAGTGCTTATTGATTGATTGTTTGATTCTTGATGCTGTCAATAGTATCCAAGCTCTGTAATTTATTTTCAAGCTGATACAGACCCGGGGATAATTTGTGTGTCTTTTGTCTGAGGAGCAGCTTAGCTAAAGATGAAGAGGCTCAATAAGTGAAAATTTCTTAAGCACTTAATGTGTGACAGAAAATATGCCAAGTGCTGGGGACATAAAAAGATCAAAAGACAATCCCTGTCTTCAAGAAGCTCACAATGTAATGGAGGAAGCAACAAAAACAAATATAAACAAATATGCCATATACAGGATAAATAGGAAATAATTAACAGAAGGAAAACACTAGATTTCAGAAGGGAGGGGAAAAACTTCAAGATTTAAATAGGAACTTATAGGAATCCAGAGATATGCCAGATGATGATAAGTACCAAAAGTTAGGGCTCGGTAATGTGAAGAATTTGTATTGGCCATTGTCTTTGGCAAAAGGTAGATTTATTATGGAAAAGGCAAGCTCCTAGTGGAACTTGCCATTTGCCAGGAGAAAGGAAACATGCCATGAGGTTGGGGCATGTCTTTACCTGGTAGGCTGAATCCTGAAAGGGACTTAGCCTCCTAAAAGAGTTAGCTATAAGGAAGAGAAGTGGGGTTGAGAAGCATAGTGGAGACAGGAGAGATACCATGTGGCAGTGGGGAAGGGAAAAGGAAAGGTGAAAGCTTTGTACACCTTTTTCCTCATTGAGTGTGACTATTCCTTAGGAGTAAGAAAACCAACCCACTTACTGGAGCTCACCACTCCATCCCACCCCCCAATTAATTGCTTCTGTTGTAAATAACTGAATCTTTTTATTTTTCAAGTTTAGGGCTGCCTTAAGGCAAAATCATTTTTGATGCTGTATCAACAATTCCACTGCCTAGCAACATGAAAAACTTTTATGATTTTTGTTAGAACTGCAAGTTCTCTGAAAATGATTATTTCTACCAATGTCTCAATCAGTTTTCAGAAAATTATTTAATATTTATTTAAGTGCATAATGGTCTCCTTGTTTAATGAATATAACAAACATGATCTATAGCTTTTTTGAAGTACCCAGAGCAGAATTTTAACCTGATACTCCTGCACTAGTTTTCACTGTCTTACAGGTGCATTTGATAGATTACGCACAATGGTTTGTAAGATTTTTTTGTTGTTTTTATATAGACCTGAAGCCTCTAATTGGTAAAAATTTGCTATTGATGAAATCTCTCAGTACTGTAACTAATATTGTTTTGAGTTTTGAATTTGGATATGATTGCCTGATGGCTCATTAAATCAGTAACCCACCACTTGGGAGAAATGCCATAAATTACTCAGAAGGATGCTTTCCTGAGCTGTTATAAGTGGATGTCTTATCTTGGCAAGAGCTGGGAACTCAACTTTAACCTCTGCTTAAGATGGGATCCTTCTGACTCAGTTTTCCAATTCTGTTTCTTTGCTTCCCACCTGATTATTCCTTCATCTGCCTATGAGGTGGAATTGTTATGGATGATTGGTTGTCAGAGTTAAGGATGCTTTATCCTGTCATGTATGTGCTCTCGGATTGAGGCCTTGAAGAATCTGTTTATATTATAATCATGTCCCTTCTTGCCATAGAAGAAATGAGGTGATATCCTGATCTGCTGCCTAAGCCTGGAGGCTTCCCTGGCTGCTGCTATAAAACCCTTAACTTTCTTGCTTCCTGGGGTGAGGGTTTCTTTGTCTGAAGGCCCACTTTGCCTATCAGTCTATTAAGTATTTGGGCCACTTTCCACCTCCCTTTTGCTCACTATGGAGAGGAAGCAGACAATCTTATCACTCCCTGATCAGACCAAGGCTTTTAAGACTTTGAAAGCTAATCTGATCTCTTTCCCCATCTTAGTCCTATTTAAAGCCTTTTACTCTATATGTTGATGAACGGCTGGGCCAGGTCCTGGGTCTTGACTCAACCCCTAAGACTCCATCCCAGACTCCTTCCTTACTTCTCAAAGAAACTTGAGGTTTTTGGAATGACCCTACTACCTTAGAGCAATGGTTGCCATAGTCTTTATAATAGAGGAAGCCTCTAAAGTCACCCTAGACCAATCATTGGAGATTCTAATTCTCCACCAGGTTTGGAGCATTTTTGCCCTCACTAGAGCTTGAGAATTGGGAAAGGAATGAGAGTGAATATCTATACTGACTTCAAATATGCTTTTCATCTTTTGCATGCTCATGGGGGCTATATGGAAAGAAAGGGAATTTTTGACAGCCAAACATTCCCCTAATAAATATGCAGGGGAACAATTACTGCAAGCTATCCAGGAATCTAGAGAGGTTTATGTTATGTTTCATAAAAGAAAGGATTCATAGACCAAGGGAAACAAGCTTGCAGATTCAGCTGCCCATGCTGCTGCCTGTGGCACCTTTAATTCCCCAGTTCCTGACTCCTACATTTTCTCATATAGTTCCCAGGCAAGTAAATTCTGAAAGGACTGTTAAAAAGGCCTATCTGGAGGAAAGGTACATACTTAGGGGAGGATTGGCAGATGGATTTTACATAATATGTTCCCCGGCAGGGGTTTCAAACTGTTTTTCGGTTTTGTTGATACTTGTACTAATTGTGTAAAAGCCTTCCCTTGTAAGATTGAAAAGGCTCTAGAGTTTTTGCTAAAGGAGATGATACTCACTTAGGGTCACAATGTTCCACTTATTGCCCCATCTCCTTTGAGGAAAAAAAAGTAGGAATTTGGGGAAAATGTTCTTTGGTATTTATTCTAGGAAAAGTCTGGCTGAAAGACATTCATGATAGCCTCATCTCTCCCTCAGTTTCCTCAGGATGGGGTTCCTGGTGACTGTCCCTAGTCACTGTTTTGCCACAGTTCCCCTGTCTCAGTTACCCTTAATTATTCTGCCTCAATTTCCCTTAATTGTTTTGCCACAGTTTCCCTGAATTGTTCTGCCTGGTGGCAACCCCCCTCTTCTTGGCCTTTAGGACTGAGATAATTAGGACTAGGAGCTCTAGCCACTTAACATTCCAAAGAGTCATAAAACTCCAAATGGCTTATCTCCAATGTTTGGGCATATCTTTCTGGTCTCAGACTCAGTGTCTCCTAGCTCCTTATCAGAATTTATGATCTTTCCTCCATACCCCCAACCTGTCAGAACTGAATTTATGATCCTTTCCTGGAACTTCTATCCCCCAGTGACCTACACCTCCTTCTGCCTTTGTTTTCCTGAGCACCAGGGCCCTGGAGCCCCTCACTCGAGGGCTGGATACTTTGAGATAAGAATCCTATCCAGATGGCTGGCTAATATGGCTGCCAGTCCAAACTCTCCACTACTATCAATGAAGTATTAAAAATCTCTATTCTCTATACTGCCTCAGTTTCTCCATGCATTACATAACCTCCATACTAACTCCATTTTTGTTTGTTATTTTTTGCTCATATTTAGTCCTTGCATTTTTAATTTGCTTGTGAGAGTTGTTTCTTCAAACATGGAATTCCAACTACTTGGTCAACCTGAAATTACCTGAGACCTGATTCTGACATTCAGCATCAAATGCTGCTGATGCCACCTACAAGTCATTTGTCTTCCCTCCTCATTCTGGACCCCACTAGGCAGAGATAGCTCTATGCCCCTTATCAGCCTGAAGCAGCTCCAGATAATAGACCTCCATCTCTTGTCCCAAATGAGTCTAGGTCTGGACTGCTTGAGGTGGGAATGGTGTGACAATGGTTCTGAGGACCCTGGGCCTCCACAGTGCATTGTTCTATGGCTGCCAGATGCCAATCTGTTGGTCTGTGATAACAGGGTTTCCAAGACAGATGGTGGGGGCTGGTAGAAGCAGGATCTCTAATTCCTGCTCATTGCTTTAAGCAGCAATATCCTGTTACCCACTTGCTTATGCAGTTAATCCCTAGAATAATTCAAGATTTCTTAGCTAAAGTGGTTCCTGAAAGCTTCCACTGATGTGCGGGTGCTGGTTTTAAATGGTAGAGGATGGATTACAGTTAATACTGAAGAGAGGGACAAATCTGAAGGCCTAGATAATGAGGATTTCCTAGTGGAAGAAATATATCGTGTGAGAAATCTTCAAATGTATGAAAAAGAGGGGGGACTGAGTGAGACCAAGTGAAGGTTTCTCAAAAAGTCTGTGAGATGGAGTGTATCAGACCCTAGACCTAAATTTCAGGAAGTCATATGATCCCTATTCTCAGAATAGAAAAGGTCAGACCCAGATCTAAGCTTCAGGAACTTACATAACCCACAGGAAGTAGAAGCATTGTTGACCCTTGGTCAATGGTTATTTGCTTTTCAATCCACTCAATGAACCCAAGTCTTTTGCTATATAATTGATTCCCTGTTTCCAGTCTGGGGCTGCACATCATGCTGGGAAATTGGAGCTGAGGCTCTGGGTCTGCTCAGTTGGTATTCTTGGATCTCTCCTTGCAAGGACTGAATAAATGCTTTCTATTTGTATCTGAAGATCCTCTGAGTAGTCAGTTTGGGTAAAGGAGTCTAGCACTCATTCCACAAAAGCACAATCTGGAAGCAGCTTCCTGGGCTGAGTATGGGCAAAATAAGGTAAAAATTCAACACTCAGAGCCCAGAGTCACAGAAGCAGAATCTGGGTTCTGGTTTGGAGGGAGAGGAGAAATATGGTAGCATGATTTGCAAATAGCCAGAAAGTGTATAGTAGTCTACTTGCGGGAAAGATAAAGCACAAGGTCACATGTCACAAAGATTCTTAAATTTTGGGTCATGACTCCAGGTGGGGTTATATAACTGAATGTGGGGAATTGTGGAAAAAATTTGGCAGTGACAAAAAATTAATTCATAATCAAACTTGTAATGAATCTGATGTGTGAGGAATGGATTTATTTGATTTCCACAGTATAGAAATTAAATTGGAGAAATGAAACTTAAATTAAGTTGAACCCCATAAGATGGTTGGGGTGGAGGCTATCTCATTCAAAAGAATATAAGGATGTAAGCTTCTTAGGGGCAGGGCTTGACTTTTGAAATCCGGAGTGATGGCCTGAGATCTTTTGTTCTTTGTCCCTAGATTTCCACTGTTACCTTCCCCTTCTATAATGGAAGCTGCTTAGGGGAAGGGACTGGATTGAGTAAGAAATGTTGTGTCACAGTTCCTATGTCTCAATTTTCCTCAATTGTTTTGTCTCAGTTTCCTTAATTGTTCTGCCTCTGTAGCAATCCCTTCCCGCTTCTGACCATTCAGAGATAATTGGGCTGCAGAGTTATGGCCACTGGCATTCCAAAGAGTCATACAACCTCCAGATAACCTATCTCAGTTCCTAGACATACCCCTTATCTTTTAGCTTCAGACTCAGTGGCTCCTAGCTTCTTCACAAATGTATCAGAATTTATGATCCTTCCTCCATACCCCCAACCTGTCAGAACTGAATTTATAGTCCTTTCCTGGAACTCCAATCCCCCCAGTGCTCTGCCTCTTCTGCTTTGTTTCCCTTAGTGCTGGAGCCGTATAAGAATCATTGGAGCAAACTCTCCAGTGCTGGATACACTGAGATCCAGATAGCTGGCTATGGTGGCCAGTCCAAATTCTCCATGGACATGGAGACAAGAGTCCCATTCAGTCCCATCCATAGCTATGGATTCTAAATTCTCCATTACCATCAATAAAATATTAATAATCTCTCACCTGTAGTACTGCCTCAGTTTCCCCTGGAGCATTACAGAAATATCCTACTTGAGGCATTTGATAGCCTCAAGCTTTCTTCATTTTTAAAGAAACTGTTTAGTTTAGAAACTGTTTAGAAATCCCAGTCAATGGGGTAAGGAGCCAGGGAGTCAGGGAGGGGAGTTTGTGTTGGGGAAGGGAGCTGGTGTTGGGAAGTAATGCCTTTTACCTATTTTGTGTGTCTCTCTCAAACCACACTTTGTGTGTCACAGATTGTGCACCCTTTCTCATGAGAAAGAAAGAATTTTTTCCCCACACTCACATTCAGGCTTTTGATTATTTTAGTGCTCGCTATTGTTCCACAGAGGTGTAATTCTGGCAGTGCTTGCCTGAATTACATTGTGTGACCATTGCAGCCTTAGTTCTGCACACAAAACCCACACACTTTGCACTATACATGCATGAACGTTGCCAGAAACACCTCTTCTAAGATTTGAGACAGGGGATGCATAAAAATTTTTTAGGTGAAAAAGTGGTCATAAATGGAAAAATTTAAGGAGCCCTGACATATTAGATCTCTGGGCCCCAGGAACAGAGTTTGATGCTGAAGTGACTCAAGAACATGTTATATGTTGATAGGTTGGAGGACCAAGTTACTGATTAACCCAAAGAAGAGAACACTTAGGGGGATCAGATTGCTGTCTTCAGATATTTAAAGACAGTTAAGTGGAATTAATTCAATTTAAATAACAACACAGATTAAGAACCCACTCTGTGCAAGGTACTGTGTGAGGATACAGAAACAAAAATGAAACAATTCCTGCAAATGCCCATCAGGCCTTTGCTTAAAGGCCTTAATGAGGGGAAACCCATCACCTCCTAAGGCAGTCCATTCTACCTTTGGATAACACTAATAAAAACATATCAAATAAATAAAATATCAAGTTACTAGGGCTTTATATTATATAAACAGAACTTATTCTGTTTGTCTCCAGAAAAAAGAAATAGGACCAAAGGATGGAAGCTGCAAAGAGGTTGATTTAGGATTGATTATAATGGCAAATTTTCTAACATTAGTGATGTGAAAGGGGACTTTTAATCAGTAACTTTATTCTATTCATTCAGTATCTATTGTCTTACACTACGGCTGACTGAATCCCTTAGACTTTCCTGTTAGCATAATCTAAAAAAGATAGTGTACCAGACCACATAAATCTCTAAGCCCCTCACTGGCTCCTTTTCAACTCTTCTCCAACTTTATTTATCTGATAGTTTTTCATTAGTGCTATGCAAAGGTAGAATGGAGTGCCTTGGGAGGTGATGGTTTCCCCTCACCAAGGCCTTCACAAAGGCTTGATGAGCAGTTGTCAGGTATTCCACAAGAGGGATTCAGAGACATAATATCCTCAAAAGTCATTCCAACTCAGTTTCTGTGATTTTGTGATCTTGTTGTCCAATCTGGCAGAGTCTACAAATAATGTGGACTTTCTGTTTATTCTCATTCTTTATCAGGAAGCCCAACCAGTTATCATCATTATATGATGGACTATCCTGTTTAGTCTGAGAATGGAACCTTATCAATCTCCTTTATCTATTCCTCAAATCTCTGGGCATCTTTAAACAACCTTTGAGATATTGATTAACATATCTTTAGACAGGTCTAGGATCTCATCTCCCAGGAGCATTCCCTCTGGCTACTCTATCCTCCCTCTGAGCTCCCAGGCACTTCCTCTTATCCCCTGAGAAATCCCCATGGCTATATTTTCCCTATAAAAGATATACCTACAATGAAGATCTTGCTAAGTCCTTTCCAGCACTGAGACCATTATGAGGTACTCCCTCTCTCCTCAGAGTGTCTTTCCTTTAATGACATCTTTTTCCTTACTATAACTAACAGTGGTTAGTCTGCTAAACTCCTCTATGGATCTAAATTGCTAATTAATCAACGGCATACCCAGGTTTCATGGCATATTCCTTTAATGGATTCTTTCAAACTCTTTTCCTTGGTAACCCTATTGCTCTCCCATATCTATGTCATATTTGTCGCTTCTGGTGGCATTCATTTGACCTGTAACCTTTTCCCTAAATAAACCTACTTTTTGTCAAAGAGAATGGCCATTGTGAATTTGTCACACATTTATTTCAAAATAGGAATTACTACCCTGACTTCATCACCAGGAAAGACAGAATTTAAGAACTGTCTGTCAGGTGTTTCACCTTATTTCTTGTCATTTCTGAACTGGTATTCATAATATAGTTATTTGCATAGTAGGACAACAATTGTACCCTCACATCTTTTATTTTTGTTTGTTTTTCTTTTTAAAGGATGGAGAGAAGTTTGTTCATCCTCAGACTCTCTGGAGAATGATAAGAGGTTTATATTTACATTTGAATTTTGCCAACAATGACTCCATGAGTCTCAGAGACATTAAGAAATGGAGGGATTGGGAAGAAAAATTTCCTTGGAAAAGAAGATGAAGGTACTTGTTTTTAATGGAGGAGGACACCTCCATCCATAACTCACAGATACATTTACTACAAGTTCATTCAGTGTACTATCCACTCAAAGTTCAAGAACCACCATGAATGTAGTTACCCATTCTAATTATCAAGAGAACACAGTTAGTTTAAAGAAAATTCACTTAATAATGTAGTAAAAAAAAGGTAGAATTAAAACATTTTACTCATTAATCTGTAGTATGCTATGACACAAATACAGATGCTATCAATGGAAAGAGGAGACATACATAAAATATATGTAGATGAGCACATTTAAGGAGCTATATGCAATCAGGACAATTTCATGGAAGATTACCTGATGAGGTCCTGAATGATGGGTTGGCAGAGAAAATCTGGAGCATTGATGGAATTATTCCCTGGGATAGGCAAGGAGAAAGTTTTGATAAAGATCAGTTTAGCTCAGAGGGCCCACCCTCTGTGGAGGTTATCCAGTCAGAAATCCAAGTTACATCAAATCCCTGAGGTCCATCCTCTATGGGGGTTGTGAGAAATGGATGGACATTTGTTTGGTTTCTACTGTTGTGAAAGTTGAAGAATTGGGTCTTGAATTGGAAGGTTGAAATCAAAAGAATGTTGGTGCATGGTCAAAGTGAAAGTTATCTGAACCAAAAGAAAGTAAGCTCCTTAGGGGCAGGGACTCTGGGTTTTGAGATCAGGGGCAGTGGCCTGAGATTTAAAAAGAACTTTTTGTTCTTTGCCTTTAGCTTTCCACTATTGAAGCCTCCTCAGTATATTGACATTCTTGCATCACATCTCCCCTTGTGACTCAAGATAAAAGAAGGGTGAACTTCCACAAGATCCTGTTTGATCAGATCTTGCTCCCTCTCTAGATCTTCCACCATCCCACTTTTTGGTGCTGAGCAAATACCTTATTACACACTCTTTTGTCAATTGAAAAGTTCTTGTATAAGCTCTGAAATCCAGTCAATGTAAGGAAGCGCCCCGGGGTGGGGGGGGGGACTCCATTTTAGGGTCTATATAAATCTGCTGAGAACTACTCACTTTTGCACTCCCTTGCTGACATTTTGGTCAATACTTTCTGATGAGAAAGCAATAAATTCATTTTTGCCTGTCCTATGACAAATATCTGACTGATTAATTGAAAGGCTCTTCTTTCCTATGTCAATCTGCTTCCTTCAAGTCCCAGCTGAAATCCTATCTTCTACAAGAAGCCTTTCTCTATCTTAATTCTTATGATTCCTTTCATCTCCAATTTACCCTGCATTTTTACATTCCTTTGGGCAGAGTACCCACAGGTAAGGATATAGTATCCTACATGGTCAGAGGGAAGAGAAAGGAAAAAAGAAAGAAATGAAAAACTGTGTTTCCCAGATTCTTACTATCTGTGTAACCCTTACAAGTCATTTAACCTTTATTTGCTTCAGTTTCTCCAACTGAAAAATCAAGATAATAATAGCACCTATTTCTCATGATTGTTTGGGAGGATGAAAGAAGATAATACTGGTAAAGATCTTAGCACAGTGCCTAGCACATGGTAGACACTTTGTTTATTCCCTTAGCTTTCCCCGAAGTATTATTGTTAGAAAGGAAGAGAAACCAAAAAAATCTTATTTCAGGGGAAGGAAAGGTAATACTAGAGACACAAATGGAGGAAAATATAAACTTAACTTTTCTAATTTAAAAAATGAATGGATTAAATTGCCAAATGAAAGGAATAAAAATGACAGATTGGATAAGAAAACAAATCTCCACAACCTATAACTTTCAAGAAACATGGCTAAAAAGAAAAGACATACAAAGAATACAAATGAAAAGTTGGGAAAAAATTTACTACATATCAGGTGATTTTTTAAATAAAAATAATAGCTTTTTATTTTCAAAATATATGCAAAGATAGTTTTCATCATTCATTCTTGAAAAACCTTGTGTTCCAAATTTTTTCTCCTTCCTCCTCTTCCTTCCTTTTCTCCACTCCCCCCCTAGGTGGCAAGTAATTCAATATATGTTAAACATGTACAATTCTATACATATTTCCATATTTATCATAATGCGCAAGAAAAATCAGACCAAAAAGGAGGAAAAATGAGAAAATAAAAGCAAGGAAACAACAAAAAAGTGAAAATATTGTTGTTATAAACATTCAGTCCCAACAGTCCTCTTTCTGAATGCAGATATCTCTCTCCATCACAAGTCTATTGAAATTGGCCTGACTCATCTCACTGTTGAAAAGAGTCATGTCCATTAGAATTGATCAGCACATAATCTTGTTGCTGTGTCTAATGTTTTCTTGGTTCTACTCATTTCACTTAGTATCAGTTCATGAGTCTCTCCAGGCCTTTCTGAAATAATCCTGCTGATTGTTTCTTATAGAACAATAATATTCCATAACATTCATAACCATAACTTAATTCAGCCATTCCCCAACTGATAGGCATCTACTTAGTTTTCAATTCTTTGCCACTACAAACATTGTTGCACATGTGGGTCATTTCCCCTCTTTTATGGTCTTTTTGGGATACAGCCCCAGTTGAAATGCTACTGAATCAAAGAGTATGGACAGTTTGATAACCTAGTTTCAAATAGTTGGGCATAGTTCCAAATTGCTCTTGAGAATGGTTTGATCAGTCTACAACTTCACCAGCAATGTGTTAGCAGTTTATCATTTATCATTATCTTTCTTAGGTGATTTTATTTTTTCCCCTTTTTTAAAAGCTTTTTATTTTCAAAACATATACATAGATAATTTTAAACATTAACTGTTGCAAAGCCTTATGTTCTAATTTTTTTTCTTCCCTTATCCTCACCCTATCCCCTAGATGGCAAGTAATCCAATATATATGCCAAACACATGCAATTCTTCTATACATATTTCCACTATTATGCTGCACAAGAAAAATCAGATCAAAAAAGGAAAAAAATTGAGAAAGAAAACAAAATGCAAGCAAACAACAACAACAAAATTAAAATGCTATGTTGTGATCCACACAGTACCCATAGTCCTATTTATTACTCTCTTCAAAACAAGGCCGTTGGAACTGGCCTCTCAAGTGATTAAAAAAACCCTACAAGAATTGCAATCATGCTATCAGACAAATTAAAAACAAAAAATCCAGGTTAAAGGGATAAACTAGGAAATTGCATTATGCTGAAAGGAATCACAAATAAACTAGTATCAATATGAAATATACTCCAAATTCCATCACATTTAAATTCATAAAGTAAAAATTAATATAATTATAAGAATACAGATAATAATATAATGGTTAAAGGAGACTTTTATGAAAATCTAACAGAAAGTTAAATGAAAGGGGAAATATGGAATTGAACAAATTCTTGGAGAAAATAGAGCTAAAAGACTTGCTGAGTCTTCAAAATGGGACCATGAAAGAATGTACATATTTCCACACAATATGCAGTTATACTTATTATTTATCACTGCTACCACCCTTTCCAGCTTCCTCTTTGTTTATTGTCTTGTACCATAATTATTTTTAGATAAGGGACAATTTTGTTTTCTTGCATTTATATCCTTAGAATTTAGCACAATACCTGGCATATGATGAATGCTTATTAAATGTATTATCTTTTGTCTATCTACTTATCTATCAATCTATCTGTCTATCTGCCTGCCTCTCTGTCTATCTTTCTGTCTCTCTATCTTTGTAAATAAGTATGATATAGACTACAGACCTTGGTTTGAGTCAATTCCCAATTTTAATGCCTATATACTTGTGTGATTGTGGACAAGACACAATCTCTCTGAGCCTGACTATAATAATATTTGCACTATCTACCTTATAGGATTGCTGTGGGGAAAGCACTTTTTAAGAATGTTGGGATTTAAAGTCAGAAAAAACTTAGTTCAAATACTGCTTCAGATACTCATTAGCTGTGCAACTCTTGGCAAGTCACTTAACATTTTTTTTTGTTTGGCTTTGCTTGATATCTTATTTTCAAATAGTTTTTGTTTATTCCAGCAAACAAGCATTTTAATTTATCTGCGTCTCCCAGTACCCCCTCCTTATGAACAAATAAAACATACTTTGAGAGTATGATCTAAGAAAATAAGTTCACATTAGCCATGTCTGTAGTTCACTACTTTTCTGTCAAGAGATGGATCATGTATTTTCATTTTTATTGTCATATTTATTTTTATCTCAGAGTTTCAAATTTTTTCAAAGCTGTTTTTCTCTATTAAAAAAAAAACAGAGAAGACTAGAGCCTGACTTTCTTTTACTAATGTTTCTTATTACACAACTCTCATAGCTTAACGTATAAATTGTGCCCAGTTATAATTAGAGCTTGCTGATGAGGCACAGTTTGAATTTCACCTTCCTCATCCTGAGTTGGTCTTTTGGTTAATTTTTAGAAACCTTCTTCCTTTTGGACTGGTTCATGCTCCCTGGCCCCATTACCCCCACTGGCTGTAATGCAGCTTCCTCAGCAAAAACTTTGTCTGAAAATACTACAGAATCCTGGATCCTCTGCAACTTTGGGGCCAGTACTATGGAAAGAACAGCCTATAACTTATCTGAGCTGCCATATATATCATGTTGTTCTGTGTAATTGTGGGGATTATGGAGGCTGAATGCAACTTTAACCCTATTGCATCTATCCATATCCTCCTATGATATGCACATTTATGAATATTAACAAACAATTCCAACTCTTCCTATTATTGCTAGAGGCCATTCATCTGAACTCTATTCCAAATTTGCATCAAATCTATAATGTTATTATCACTATAAAAATGGTTTTATTTTGGCTCTTTTTCTTCTGCATCAGTTCATAGAGGCCTTTACAACATTTTCTGTTGAAATTGTCCATTTGATGATTTCCAATAGTCTAATAATTCTTCATTGCATTAATATGCCACAAGTAATTTAGCCATTTCCCAATAAAAGGATATCCTTGAAGATTCAAATTTTGGCTAAATTGGAAAAAAAACTGCTATAAATATTTTTATACATGTAGACCATTTTCTGCTTTCTTTGACTTCTTTGAGGAATATAGGCTTAGTAGTAATATAGCTGAGTCAAAAAACATGCATAACATGACAAATACAACAATATGAGCAAGCTCTACAGCACAAAACTTAATAGAATTTTCAAAGAGTTTAGCTATAAAATGGAGAAAAGATGTGTGGGATGTAAACTAGATGAGATAGAAGGAACAACTGAGAGTAGGGGGAGGGGGATATGAACCTATTTGTAGGCAGCAGGAAAGCAACCAATAGATATGAAGAGATTAAAAATAAGTGGGAGAGTGGGAATGATAGAAGGAAAATCCACTGGAGAAGATGGGAAGGAATAGAATTGGTTTGCATATAAGGAAAAAGACCACCTTATCCTATGAGATAGGGGTAAAGAGAGAGATAGTGGCAGAAGGAATTGTAGTGAGATGAAATGGAGAGAGAAAAGAGGGAACTTTTGGCCCTCACTTTTTTCAGTAAAATATGAATCAAATTTTTTGGTTTAAAGAGTGCAGGAGGAGGAGTCATGGAAGATTTGAAGATGGATCAAAAGGTTTGGAAGAGCTACTTAGACAGTGGAATAATGTGTTGATAAAATAAATATAATAGAACTGTCAGGCATCAGTGAGAGTCCAGTTAAGATTTTGTAACATAAATCTTCAGTGAAGTCTACCAGAATAGTTTTGTAATTTTCTCCTACTTCATTTAGCAGTATGTGTGTAATATCAAAGACAGCAAATGGTGGGATTTTGCAAGACTGAAAATTTTACAGTCTCATGGAACTTCTGTTCCTGTTCTCCAACAGATATTGGGGGCCGGACAGAAAGTTGAGACAGAGCAGAAACTCACTCTTCCTAGCTTTCTTTTGCAGGGGAAAGAGAAATAAGAACCTGTATTTCAGAATGCTTTATGTTTTGCAGGATTTGGGATAAAGTTTACGAAGTGGATTCAGGACAGTTGGACCCAACTGCAGTCAGAAAAACTGTTCATCAATAAAACTGGAGAAAAATTTGTAAACCTGAATTTTTTACCTAGACTTATACCTGCTTCTCCAGGCTGAGCAGAGTAGTTTCTTCTTTATGCGACTCAGTTATCCTATTTGCAAAATGTTATCATTGAAACCCTCTTGAAATATGGAAACTGAAATATAAATTCATATTTCTTAAAATTAACTTGAGATCTTTCCATAGGGTAAGCCTCAAGAGTCAGTGTCTGTGAAAATTGGGAGTCTATTTCCTGTTGAGTAGTTTATTAATTTTTATTAATCAATAATTTATTAATTTTAATACAGGGATGACTCCACTGGTGAAGTTCCATACTGAATGAAGATTTTCAATTTTATTATTTTTTATTTTTTTAAAGCTTTTTATTTTCAAAACATATGGATAATTTTTCAACATTGACTCTTACAAAACCTTGCATTCCAAATTTCCCCCTCCTTCCCCTCAAACCCTCCTCTAGAAGACAAGTAATCCAATATATGTTAAACATGTTAAAATATAAGTTAAATCCAACATATGTATGCATATTTATACAATAATTTTGCTGCACAAGAAAAATTAGATTAAAAAGGGAAAAAATGAGGAAGAAAACAAAATGCAAGCAAACAACAACAAAAAGAGTGAAAATGCTGTGTTGTGATCCACACTGAGTACCCACAGTCTTCTGGATGTAAATAGCTCTCTTCAGAACAAGATCATTGGAAGTGGCCTCAATCATCTCATTGTTGGAAAGAGTAACATCCATCAGAGTTGATCATCATATAATCTTGTTGCTGTGTATAATATTCTTCTGGTTCTACTCACTTCACTTAGCAGCAATTCATGTAAGTCTCTCCAGTTCTCTCTGAAATCATCCTGCTGATCCTGTCTTATAGAACAATAATATTCCATAACATTCATATACCATAATTTATTCAGCCATTCTCCAAATGAAGATCTTCAACTTTAGAGCCAATCTGGCCACAAGCTATTTTGTCAGTTCCTGGAATAAAATTTAAAATCCCTGGTACCTTATTGACTGCTTTTGCTTTCAGACCCAAAGCTTTCTTTAATCTCTCTTCAGAAATAGATATTCATTCAAACATTTAAGGCCCTCAATTTTCACTCAAGTCTTTGACCACTATCCCATGGACCTCTTGGTTCTCTGCTTCATAGAAATGGGGAGATTCTAACTGAAATTTGTAAAGCTTTTGCCTCAATCCACTTGCCAACCACAGTTGACATATAGCGTGTAGCCCTCTAAGTTTAATTTCTGAAGTATGGTTTTTCCCTGAAGATTGGCTCCCCTTGGAAGACACAAAGATAGAAAAGGGGAAATTCTGCAGAATTCCCTTCCTGCTGGAGTCTGACAGAGACTGAGATCCTTGATTGCCATGTACTCCTGAAGAAGGCAGAGATAAAGGCAGAGATTATTGATCTGTCCTCCTGTCTTTGATATTCTTTTGTACTTCTATTCTCCTGTTTTTTTTATATCCTTTTGTACTTATATCCCTAGTCCAGTAACCAAATTCTCATGATACAGATAAAAAACTGAAACCTTAGAAACTAGTTTCCCCTGCTGTGTTTCTTCCCAAATGTCAAGTTTTATTATGACTCTAACTGAATTAAAAGGAACAGACCTATTCCCATTCTTAGGTCACTGATATTCCAGGACAGGAGTCAAGGGAGTCCTAATGTTCCCCAGAACTGAAACATTGGGCTAACTGAGTCTTATGCTTTTGTTTTGAGGTTGAGATATGGAGCCACTATTTGAAAAAACATTCTGGTTCGGGGTAAATTATTCCATCTTTTGAAATGACTATTTCCACATTGTAGGCAGAGATAAAATCCAAACAATCTTCTTGAGGACTACATATCACTTTTCTATGGCCTTTAAAATACATGAGGTTTCCCTTCAAAAATCAATACTTGATCCAAATTTCTCCCCATATTGTTTTCCAATTACATGTAAAAATAGCTTTCAACATTTATTTTTGTAAAATTTTGAGTTCCAAATTTTTTTCTTTCCCCTTGTCAAGACAGATGGAATCCAATATAAGTTATGCCTGTACAATAATGTTAAATATACTTCCATAATAGTCATGTTGTAAAAGAAGAATTAAAACAAAAGGGAAAAACCAAGAGAAAGAAAAGACCAAAAAAAGTGAAAAAAAGTTGGCTTTGATTTACCTTAAGTCTCCATTTTTTTTCAATGTTTGTGGATGACATTTTCTATCACAAATCTATTGGAATTGCCTGAGATCACTGTATTGCCAAGAACTTAGTTCATTGTAGCTGATTATCACAAAATATTGCTATTACAGAGTACAATGTTCTCCTGGTTCTGCTTGCTTCACTCAGCATTAGTTCATGTAAATCTTTACAAGTTTCTCTGAAATCTACCTGCTCATCATTTCTTATAAAGCGATAATACCCCATTATATCCATATACCACAATTTGTTCAACAATTCCTCCAATTGGTGGGCATCCTCTCAATTTCCAATTCTTTGTCACTACAAAAAGAGCTATTATACATATTTTTGTTCATGTGAATCATTTTTTCCTTTTTTATGATCTCTTTGAGATACAGACCTAGTAGTGGTATTGCTGAATCAAGAGGCATGCACAGTTTTATAGCCTTTTGGGTATAGTCCCAGATTGTTTTTGAGATTGATTGAATCAGTTCACAACCCCATCAACAATGCATTAATGTCCCAGTTTTCCCACAGCCTCCATAATATTTATCATTTCCTTTTTCTGCCATCTTAGCCAATCTGAGAAATATGAAGTGGTACTATCTTGTTGTTGTTTGTCTTTCATTCTCAAAAAGGATATTTTTAAAAAGTAGTTTTTAAATTTTGATTTTCTAAGTATCTTTTATATCTTCTACAAAGAGTGATAGTTTTGTTTCCTCATTGCCTATTTCTAATTTCTTCAATTATTTTTCTTTCTTTTGATTTTGCTTGATTGATTCTTGATGTCTCATAGAGTCATTAATTTCCACTAGTTCAATTCTAATTTTTAATGAATTATTTTCTTTCATTTGATTTTATACTTCCTTTCCCATTTGGCCAATTCTACTTTTTAAGGAGTGGTTTTCTTCAGTATATTTTTTGTGCCTCCTTTTTCATTTGGCCTATTTTAACTTTTAGGAAGATATTTTCTTTTTCTAAGCTACTGACTCTTTTTCATGATTCTTTTGCATCATTCACTTTTCTATATTATGAATTGAATGAACTGCAGTGTCGAATTGGAAACATTTCTGTCAATCAATGAACCTATTGTATAAAGCTATATAGTAGCCTCTGGGGAATGTACAAAGTTTAATTAGAACATAGTCCCTGATCTTTATGAAGCTTATAGCCTAGTGAAATGATAAGACACAAACGTACTTTGATACATTTTTAATTTTGGTACATATTATAAGTCTTATTTTGTTGTTTAGTCACTTCAATTGTGTCTGACTCTTCATGACTCTATTTGGGATTTTCTTGGAAAAGACATTGAAGCGGTTTGCCATTTTCTTATTCAGTTCATTTTATAGATGAGGAAATTAAGGGAAATCTGGTTAAGAGACTTGTCCGGGATCACACAACTAGAAAGTGTCTGAGGCCAGATTTGTGCTCAAAGCTCTATGTTCACTGTGCCACATAGCTCTATATAACTAAGTCCTCTCTCTCTCTCTCTGCCCTCCCTCCCTCCCCTCCCCCCCTCTCTCTCCCTCACTGTCTCTGTCCATCTGTCTCACTTTCTCTCTGTCTCTGTCTCTATTTTTCTGTCTGTATGAATCTCTCTCTCTCTCTCCCCATATAAACACACACACACACACACAAAATATACACAAACATATATACAAGATGTATAGAAAGGTGTAAAGTGTGATGTGAATTATAAGGGTGAAAGGATATCACTAAAGGGAAGCAACCATGGCTGGATTTTAAACAATGCTTCAAATGCAGCAAGCAAAGAGAAGAGATATTGTAGGTAAGAAACAGCTTGAACAGAGATGAAGAGTGGAGAAGAAAGAGTTTAGATTGTTGCTGTATTGTCTCACATGCCATCTTCTATATTAGGACTTTCCTGATTTTACTAGTTGTTAATTTTCCCCCTTCCTTATTTCAACTCTTAATTATACATATACATATACATATACATATACATATACATATACATATACATATACATATACATATACATATACATATACAT
>JAJPUD010003437.1:96657-112165 GCA_023553655.1 Myrmecobius fasciatus
TACATATACATATACATATACATATACATATACATATACATATACATGTTGTTTCTCCCTATCCCCCAACAAACATTAATTCCTTAAGGACAGGGACTGCTTCATCTTGTTCTTTGTATCACCCCTTGAATTTTGCTTAGCAATGCAAAATGAGATTAGCTTTTCTCTGGGTATAGGGTACAGGGCCCTTCTACTGCAGTAGGAGGAGGAAGAAAAATCAGTAGATCAAGATAACTAGAGTGACTGAAAAATAAGTCAGTGCAACTTATCAACACCAATGGAATCCTATTAGTCCCAGTGTTGGATAGTCTTGCTATAAAAAAGATTGAAGTTGCAGTCAAATGGAAGGATTGCTCAAAGGTCCTCTTGGAGTGGCAAAGTAAAATTTTTTTTGGAGTGGATTTAATCCTAAATCCAAAAGTTATAGTAAGAAATATTATTTCATGGGACATTTGATCATCATATCTTATAGTCCTAGTGCTTACAAAAAGGCCACTACCAAACTACCTGAAGCTTATGCACCAATACTGGTTCCTAAGCATTAACTGATAGACAAAATGTATGAATACTATGATCAGATCCTATAAAGCAAATGAACATTTTGATATATATGATGATTTCCAAGTAATAGTGTGCTGGTAAATATTTAACAACTAGCTCTTGGGGGGTGGGTGAAAGTATACACAAGAACACTTCTAAATTTACTTTGTATTAACATTATCTCTTTCACTTTCTTAGTCTTGACAATGGACACACCAATAAATCAAGCCCCAATATGAATTATTTCTGAGGTATAAAGGGTTACATTGAAAATTTAACAATTGGTTTATATCTGGCTCTAATACGTATTTTTTGCACCTTCCCACCTTTAATGCAAAGGTGGGAAAAAAATGAGGATAAGAAAAAAAGGTGGAAAAGTATGATTCAGAAAAAAAAAGAAATGAGGGAGGCCAAAGACATAGAAATTGTACAGAACTTCATGTTTTTATATCAATGATTCATATGCTTTTTTGTGTCATGAACCTCACTGGCATTATAGAAAGCCTATGAACCCTTTCTCAAAATAATGTTTTCATAGGTACAGGATAAAATACATAAAATTACAAAGGATAACAATTATGTTGAAAAACAGTAATGAATTTTTAAACAGAAAGTTTATTGACCCTCAGTTAAAAACTTTTGCTTCTCTCAAAGTTTCTTCAAAAAAAGGAACAACCAATTGGTAGTTTTAGACATAATATGGTAACCACAAAATAGTGTCATAAAGCAGTAGTTCTCAATTTTTTTTGTTTCAGGCCCCCTTTCTTAAACTCCAAAGAAATTTGTTTATGTGAGTTATAGTTATCAATAATTACCACCTTAGAAATTAAAACTGATATAATTTTAAAATATTTATTTGTTCATTAAAAATAATAATGTAAAACCCCATCATATATAAACATAAATAACATTTTGGAAAAGTGACATGTTTTACATATTTTTATAAACTATTAACAAATATTTATATAGTACCTATGATGTACCAGGCACTTTATAATTAAAATTTCATTTGATTTTCACAATAACCTTGGAAAGTAAGTGGTATTTTTATCCCTACCTTACAGATGAGGAAACTAAGATTAGGTGAAGTCAAAGGTTACAGAGCTAATAAGTGTCTGAGACTAAATTAGAACTCAGGTCTCGATGAATCCAGGACAGTATTCTATTCATTGCACTGTCTATCCATTTAATAACAGACAACAGCTGTATTCTCCTATCTACTTCAGCATTCAATCTCTTGTGATATATTGTTTTGGTCAAAATATATGAAGAAAATCCAGCCTTACATATATATATGATTGGAAAAGGGAGGAGTATTTTAATAGGCAAATGATGTTTTACTATTATTATGAAAATATTTTGATGTAGTAAAAGTTCCAAAACAGTCTCAGAAACTCCCAGGATTCCTTAGATCACATTTTCAGAACCACTGGCTTGAAAATGAAATTGTTGTTATTACAATAGACAGGTAAAGACTTATTATTGATATGTACCTTGTTTATTGTCTGTATCCAGTCAGAACTTGACTCATCACAACAAAGATCAGAATTTTTTTTAAATTGAGGAAAAATATGAAATAAAATTGAAACAATTGAAGTCAGAATTATTTAAACAAAAAAAAATCCAACAGGACTTGATGAAATTAGTAGAATATCACCTGCTAACAATATTTGCAGGCCAATTAAGGCCTCTTATACTAGATTCTAAATCATCATATCTGTAACTATTACTAGTTATTCATCATATTACTTAGATTTCATTTTCATAATGTGTCATATTGCTTTTAAAAAAAAGGAGGAAAAGGAAAAAAGTTGCCGCTCACTGGCTCTTTCATTGCTGTCTGCCAGAGGATTGGGACCTGATGAGGACATGGGTAAAGCCCACTGACTCTAGCTCACAATCACGTTTTAGCTGTTATCGGTCCCCTCTCTGGTTTCTTCTAACTCTGATAGGCTGCCATATACAGTCAGGAACTGAGTCCCGCCCAGTCTCTAGTGGTTTAGTTTCCTTTTAGAGGGTGCTTTTTAACTGAAATGCTTACCACAATGGTTTTCCTTCCTCATGCAATATGAGGGGACTAAGCTGGTCACCAATGTGGGGCGTGAGGAGAGAATGCAAACATCAAATCTGGTTAGTCTTGTGCCTTTACCTATTTTGAAGGGATCTTTTAAAAAAAAATCACTTGTATTCAAAACTTTATCTCTAGGCAACTGGTGGTACAGCTAAAAAAGTTGGTCCTGGCAAAAAGACCTGAGTTCAAATCTAGCCTCAGACACTAGCTATATGATCCTGAGCATGTCACTTTACCTCACTTTCACTAGCTCTTAAATGGGAATAATAACAGCATCTACCTTACAGGATTGTTCTGAGGATCAAATGAGATAATAGTTGTAAAAAGCTCAACACAGTGTCTGCCATGTAGTAGATACTATATAAATGTTTATTCCCTTCTCTGTTTTGTCCTCAAGTTCCTCATTCACAAAATGAGTAAATTAGATTCTGTATCCTTTCCAGCTTTAGCATTCTGTTATTTTAGAATATTAGATGTCCCTTAATGACGGCTCTTATTCTAACAACTGTTCTGAAAGCTATTATCCCCCATTTCATAGATTGATCAACTAACAAACATTTAGTAAATACTGAAGTGGAAACACTGTGCAAACACACACACACACACACACACACACACACACACACACTTGCCCTACATCCTCTTAGTATCTTCAAGAATACTGCCACAATTATTAGTCAAACAGATGCATTTAAGACTCCTGAACTTCATTTGTTTCTGCAGTGAGTGGGGCGTCACAGATCTTGGAGGAAGTCATGTTTATAACCTTGGAATCTCTTCCTCTTCTTTTCACTTTCTTTACCACCCCCTTGTTTTTGTACTTCTTCTTTGGAATCCTACTCAACAACCAAAACGCAGGGTTTGGGTTCTGGCAAAATGTAGACAAGGCTGGTCATTTAAAGAGATGGGGAAGCCATTTGTCTTCTTTGCCAATCGAAATATAGGAGGCCCAGTTTAGGAGGGGATTTAGTCAGATTATACCTATGCTACTAATGCCTGTGGAGAATACTCAGTTTCTTAGTTAGTTAACAAATATCTATTAATTCTTATTAAGTTTCTAACCTAGTGACTAGTTGTTTTGATAACTATGGAGACAGAAGGAAGCAATTTTTATATCATTTTAATTTTAGAAGTTATTTTAATTTATTAAGGTCTTGCATATGGTGACTAAATCACTATACAAGCCCCACTTTGGAAAGCCAAGAATAACAGTAATCTTTCTGCCCAAACACTGTTGAACCCAAATGGTGAAGATCTGATCCACAAAAGTTGTGTTTTATAGTGAAGGGTTAAATTCTAATTCAGTTCAATTCATTTTAATAAATATAAATCAAGCAGCTACTATGTGCAAGGTTCTGTGCTTAGTGCTGAAGATATAGTCAGTCATCAAACACTTATTATGTGTAGGCATTTAATAGCACTAGGAAGTGAATTAAAGACAAAAAGTCATTCTTAATTTCAAAGAATTTCCATTGACCTTGAAAAGGAATGTCCCTCAACTAATCCACTCCTGGTAGCATTGTGAACTGGTAAAGTCTTTCTAGAGGAAATTTGGAGTTATGTACATACCCTTTCATCCAACAATACCACTACTAGATTTTTTTCCCCAAAAAAATTAAAGAAAAAAGAAAAGGACCTAAGCTTTTTTTTTTTTTTTTTTTTGGCTGAGGCAATTGGGGTTAAGTGACTTGCCCAAGGTCATACAGCTAGGAAGTATTAAGTATCTGAGGTCAGATATGAACTCAGGACCTCCTGACTTCAGGGCTGGTGCTCTATCCACTATGCCACCTAGCTGCCCCAGAACTTAAGCTTTCTGACTGCAAGTCCTTGGTCTTTTCTTTACACTGTCACCACTTGGAATACATGAAAATAGTTATTGTTTATCTTTCATTTTCTTTTTTCATATTTAAATTTTATTTTATTTGCAAAACATATGTATGGGTAATTCTTCAACATTAACCCTTACATAGCTTTCTGTTACAGATTTTTCCCGCCAACTCCTCACCCCTCCCCTAGATGGCAGGATATCCACTACATGTTAATTATGTTAAAATACTTGGCAAATGGAATATATGTATACATATTTCCAAACTTATCATTGTTGTGCAAGAAAAATGGTATCTACACAAAAGACATATCAGATAAAGGAAACACAATGTAAGCAAACATCAATCAAGGGTATGAGAATGTTATGTTGTGGTCCACATTTCACATCCCTCTCTCTGGCTTTCTTCAGTGAACAATTGGAAGTGGTTTGAAACATTTCATTGTTGAAGAGAGCCATGTCCATCAGAATTGATCGTCATTTACCCTTCATTTTCAAAGAGAACCAATGACAACAGGGGTGACTTCTTGACTTGCATATGAATTGGATCTAAATGAGGCAGAGTTGCACAAAGTCATCAGCCTTACTCTCTTTCAGATTCATTGAAGTCCAGTGGTAAAACAAAATTGAGGATGATTGACAATGGCCCCAGATGGTGATGATGTAAGCATCTTTAATGCCTGACCAAACTCTAAGCACTCCACAGATTCCTCCATGGCCATTGGAATAAATTGTTCTCATCCACCCATTCCACCAGGGGAAATCTTTACATGCTGGAGCAGCCTTGCTTTTGAGGCCTGGCAGTTCCCCTCAACTTGGTTCAGCCCATTAATTGAGACATGCTATATGGGAAATTCAGGGAGGACTCGTACCTCTGGTATGAGAGCTTGCTAAGCCTTTCAACCACAATTGCTTCTACTTCTTTTTTAATTTGTTTCTCAATAAGTTCCCTATGTATCCAAAACTACCTCTTTACCTCATCAATAGATTATTTTTTTCTTTGCGAATTCAGAATTTCTAACTTGAAAGCTTCTTCCTATCATTCCTAAAGTCATTCTCGTAATAAAATTTAAGGCTATAAAATATAAAATATCATTTCTCTGAACCTTTTGAAAAATCTGTTTTCCAAAAATCTAGGATGTATGTCAGTTCATGCCAACATTTCTTCTACTATGGCACAAATTCTAAGATGAAGTACAATAGTCACAAAATTCCCCAAATTACTACTTTAGTAATCAATTCCTCCTTATTGATGTAAACCAGGTGCAACATATAAGTTCCTTATTATTTGTCCCCCTTCCCCTTTGAAGAATGAAATGTTCATTAAGGCAAGTTAAAAGATGATTAGATACTGTGTTTTGAGAAGAGGGGAAAAGGATCTAGGAGACATCCAAGTAATTCATGTTTTTCATCATTCATTTTGCTTCCATGATTCCATATGATATTCCCAAACTCAACCAGCTCCTCTTTCTGTCCAGGTCATCTGTAGTATACTTCAATTACAATATTGGTTCTCTTTCTGTCTCCATTAATCTTCAGCCAAATAACCTTTTTTACTCTCTTATTTCTAATTTTTTTTACATGATTAAACCGCTGTAAAATATACTGCTACTTTGGTCCTACTGTCATCACATTATCTATTCTGTCCTTTAAAAAATAAGTACTATGTTCAAGTCATAGGTCCCATTCCACTTGATATGAGCATAAGCAATGTAGTAGATATATACAGATAGGAGTTGAACTGGGATGTTCTTCCCCAGTCTTCACATATCTCAGGATGGAATTGATAGGAAATAATGTGCACATTCCATTGCACATGGTTTGCATGGACCAACAATCATATGGAATGGAAATATCTTTGGATGTTGGGTTAGGTGAAAGATATGGGGCATCTAGCAGAAGTTCAAAGAACTAAACTAAGAAATACAGAATCAGTGTGGGAAAGCTGTCCACAAGATAGGTTAGTACTCCCTTGAGAATGGTAGATCTAGAAGCTGGGGAAAAGTAAGGTAAAATAGTTTTCTAAAAGAAGGTTATCCCCAGGGCAAAGGGTTTCCTAAAAACTTGAGCATTGTTTTCAGGAAGGAAAAGTTCACTCCCCTCACCCTCTGTGTAGGGATAGCAGTAGTCCCAACCAAACTAGGGCAAAATCTCTTCAGTGGATCTTCAAATGTCATTTTGAGACATATAGGTCTAGATTGTGCCGAGCTAGACTATGTATCAACTATGATAGAGTGGGAAAAGAAGTATGAGATTTATTTATTCAGCACTTATTAAATGCCAAGCCCTGTGATAAGCACTTTACAAATATCACAATAATTCTGGGAGGGATTCAATTATTGTCCTCATTTTGTAGCTGAGGAAACTGAGGTACATAGTTGTAAAGGAATTTGTCCAGGATACCTTGGACAAATTAGTACTTATCTGAGGCCAGATTTGAACTCTAGTATTTCTAACTTCAAACTCAGCATCCTATCTCCTCTATCATCCAGCTGCTTTTAGACAAAGACTGGGAGTGCTAAGACCTGCCACATGTTTGTGATTTGGGGTAAATGATTCCCCCTTTGGAGATCATAGGTTCCTGATTTGTAAAGTAAGAGGGCATTGAACTAGATTATTTCTGAAATCATTGTCAAGTTTTCTGATTATATGAACTTGATGTCTTCCAGAAGTTGCCTCATCTTGATGAGTGAGGAATGGTCCTTCTTCTCAGGGGAGGTGAATCAGGAAGATGTGAGTCTCTGAGCATGGATCAGATCTGTGTTGTCCTAGAAAAAGAATTGGGATGAAAATTAATAAGCTTTCATTCTAATTCTGATCTTGTCAAAAGAATATTGTACTTAAGTACCTAAAATCCAGAGAAATCTTGAAGATTCTATGATTCTTTGTCTATGTTTAGACCTAATTAGAAAGTTGTCATAGAATGGTCTAATGTGGACCACAACCATCTCAGAACTGAAAACAATGTCACTGAGTTCATCTAGTTCAATTTATACCCAAATAAGGATACCCTCAACAGTAAACCCAAGAAGTAATCATACATTCCCATGTCACCTTTTTTTGTGATAGGAGAACACACTATAACTTTAAGAACCTTATTCAACTTTTGGATCGTATCAATTGTTAGGAAACATTGTCTTGCCTTAAGTGAAAAATACATTTCTGTAGTTTTCAGACATCAGCTTAATATTGCCATCCCGAGTTAAGTAGAACAAATCTAATCAGATTTCTATATTACGTCTTTTCAAATACTTGTATAGCCCAAGTTTGATGCCTGGAATATTTCATGTACTGCTGCTTAGAAGAGATTATGGATTGGTGGAGAGAATGATGACTCAGTGTCACATGCCTAAATATCACATGTTGTGAGAGTTTTGGAAAAGAAAATTTATTTTTCTTTGAAGATAGATTTTTATGATTCCAAAATCTCTTCAAAGAGAAACCCATAAAAAGAAAAAAGAGATTCCCTAAAGTAGCAGACATGTAGAGGAAATGATAACACAATATACCCCTGATTTCCAGTTTTTCCCCTAAAAGCTTCAAAGAATTTCTTCTCTACTGAGATTCAGGTGCCTCTTAATTGAGTCGACATACCTTGGTCTCAACGCCCTTTCCAATTTCTATTTGTTATCTGCAATATTTTGAAAGGCAGATAAATATAATTCTGATTTAGTATCCTCTCTCAGAATACTAAGTAACCAGTCTTGTAGCCCCTTCACTTGCTTCATTGCAGCTTAAATCAAATTCTGTCTTGGAGAATGATAGGCAAAATTACAGAGATATTTATCCATACCTCCCTGTGAGCTACATTTAGACAACTTTTATTAACATATATTATCTGACAATGCATAATTTATATTTTAAAATAACCATCATACTTCCCCATCTAAGTCTTCTCATCCTCACTTATTTTTGCATCAAGCAGGACAATATCAGAGCTATAGGACTAGAAATTACTTAGTCACATAAATAAATATTGTGGAATCTTGGGTACAAAATTACCACTATAGACTGAATTAGTAACTATTTCTATTGTTCCAGCAGATTGGAACACAATGAAATATTTTCAGACCAGAAAATTAATTGAAAAGTACTTTATAACAAAAAGTATTTATTTTACTAAAATCAGACACTGTTGGTTCCCCTGCCCCCAACACCCACAACCCTCTACTTCTGTATCCACCAGAGCAGTAACACTGAGTCAAAAAGATGTGTCACAGGATAATTTGAACTTTATGAAACCTGCCAACACATAACGCTTCCATCTCCATTTTAATCCTGGAGTAGGTCTTCAAAACTTTTTTTTCCTTACCACTTCCAGGTCTATTCCTTTTTTCTCTTAGTGAATGTGGCAATCTTCTGAATTAGTGTATTATGCCATTAAATAAATCAACAGATTTGCATTTCAATAATCTTGTTTTTCTGAAAGTTGAATTGGGGGAAGTTTGACAAATAAAAATGGGAGCTTTGATGATAAAATGACCATATATATAACTATAGCATTCTTTGACTTTTTGTATTTTAGCTGGATACAAGGAGCTATCTCCAAAGATCAGACAGGTCCTTCATTATTCTTATAGGAATAGATAACTAGGTATTTAAAGAACTTGACAAGGATAAAACAATAACAATAAATAGCTATTATTTATATAGTGCAAGAAAGCTTGGGAAAGCACTTTACAAAATCTAGTGTCCTTTACTTAGTTTGTAGTAACAATTTACAAAAAATTGAATCATAAAAAAAACTGAAAACAAGTTGCTTTTGCATACTCAGGAAGGCCAATGTGAAAACACTTTGGGTAGTAAAGGATTGTATTTTGAAAACAGAGGGACAAATATTGGACTTAGCACTAATTCAGGTGAAAAGTATCATGCTTTTAGTATTGGAGATCAATAGTTTCCATGTAGAAAGCATGGTTTCTGTCCCAGGGGTCTCTCTGGAGAGTCATATCTCACTGATATTAGGGTTATGAAGGAAAAGAATGAGCTCCAGAATGAGGATGCAAAATAAGAACCATCACTAGTAGTAAGAAAACCTTGGTCTTCTATTACTAACTCTCAGAGTGAGATTTCCTCCAAAAGGGAGTCAGAGGTTAAATGGTCATTACCAAGGAATTTGTGAAATAGCAGAAGTTTATATAGAAAACTAATGAACAATAGTTAATGATGATCCAGGCTAATGGGAGCAACTCAGAACTTCTACCATCTACCTCCTATTAACTTGGAGAACTAACAAAAGATTCATTTGCACAAATCAATTAAATGAATTTGAGGCTCTAGGTGGGGATTTTTGTTTTCTCTTTTTTGGTTAATAAGATGGGGAATCTTAGTTACCTGTCTCCGCCCAAAAATGAATTCATAGAATTTTATACTATAGGGAGAACTGGAAAGGGTCTTAGATACCATCACATCTATCTGTACTCATTTTTAGATGAAGAAACTGAGAAACAGAGAGGATAAAAGATTCATGTAGAATCTACAACTAAGTATCAGAGGTAGAATTTGAATCCAGATCCTGACTCCAAGCTGAGGACCTTAGTCATTCTACTTCTCTCCATTTGCCCTGAGAGTCAATTCCCCAGTGAAGGACAGGGAGGGAGGATAGAAATATATTCAGAAGGATTGCTTGGTCAATTTGATTTATGTTATCTTCATGCCTTTTTACTTCCCATCGCCAACTTTTTTCAATTTCTCACTCTTTGTTCAGAGTCCCACCTATGTGATATCAGGCCTTAGCTTTGGGCCTCACCTGCCACTGCCACAGAGAACTGGACTTTTTATAGAAGAAATTAGTTTAAAAAATTCCTTCGATATCTGAGAAATAAGCAGAGATGGGCAAATTCTTTGAAATGTGAACACAAAAGATAAAGGAGACCTGAAAGACAAGTATATTTGAGCTCCTTTAAGAGATAAATCATTACCAAGTACTTATGTTCTAAAGGGAGGAAATTGTCCCTTTTTCAAATAGCAAAGAGGGAAAAAGAGACCAATTCAGATACTACATATGGTTTGGTTTTGTGGTTTTAAGAGAGCAAACAAAAGAAAAGGAAAGGAAATATATTGTAGAATAAATTAGAAGAAAATGGAGAAGCTAGTTATTTCTAATAATAAAAACATATCAGAAAAATGTATATAGAGTTGGAAGAGGTAGGAATAAATGTCACAGAAATCTGGCTCCTACTTGAAGGTTAATATATAGATACATTAACAGAGAGAGACATACAGATAGAATCAGAGAGAGAGACAAAGAGGAACAGGGAGAAACATAAAGGGGGTGGAAGAGTTTAGAGTAGAAACATTAAAGTAAAAAGGGAAATATGCAGATATAGGCAGAGAAAGGAACAAGGAGACTTTTCTATGAACTTCTCTATGATAGTCATTTTCAGTTCTTTGAAGATTGTTGTGTTCCATGTCTTAGAACAATTTGATAACAGTAGAATGTTAGTATTAGAAAAATGAGTCTTTGTTTCTGGAGAAAATTGGGGAACATTAAATATGTATTTGATGCATAAGCCCTATTGATTACCCATTCAAATGTACAAAACCACTTGTTTTCCCTTGAGTAGACAGTTAGTCCAAACTCTTTTGAGTGGTTACAGATCTCTTCCATGAGATTCTGCAGTGGTTCAAGGTTCAAGTAGTTCAAGCACTGAAGCAACAAAGTACAATGCCATCAGGAACTCTTATAGATAAGTGAAAGGATAAGACACAAATGTGCTTTGGTACATTTTTAATTTTGGTACATATTATAAGTCTTATTTTGTTTAGTCACTTCAATTGTGTCTGACTCTTCATGACTCTATTTGGGGTTTTCTTGGAAAAGATATTGAAGTGGTTTGCCATTTTCTTATTCAGTTCAATTTTATTGCCATCAGCAAATAAGAGCATCAAGAAGACCTCAATATCCATAGTAATAACAATAATAATTGCATGTATATGGTGCTTTAAGTTTTGCAAATATATTATATATGTTATTTTGTTAGCTCCTCACAACAAACCTGTAAAATAAGTATTGTTACCCTCTTTCTCCAAATGAAGAAACTGAAGCCAAAAGAGATTAAAGTTGACTTGCCTAGGGTTACACAGCTAGTAAGTTTCTAAGATAGGACTCAAACTATCCTGCCAAGTCCCATTCTCAATCTACCATATAACTATCTAATCATTTTTCTTTATCTTTCATTCCATGCTGAATTTCCTCTATGACAGTGGCAAACAACTTTTGCAAATATATGCCTCTTAGTTTTATGTATAATTTGATTTTTATGATCATGAAACTTTTAATGGGATTATTTCTATTGTTCATTTCTTTAAGAAATCGTGAATGATTTTTATGTATGGATAGGAGACACCTTGAAAAAGACCTTTCAAGATGATATTTTACTCTGCTAAAAAAAAAACATTTTTTATATTTGTGGCAGTCCTTTTCATAGTGGCAAGAAACTGGAAACTGAGTGGATGCCCATCAGTTGGAGAATGGCTGAATAAACCATGGTATATGAATATTATGGAATATTATTGTTCTGTAAGAAATGATCAGGACCCCAGCTTCTGGGATAAGTCCTCACTATTCGCCAAAAACTGCTGGGAAAATTGGAAACTAGCGTGGAAGAAATTAGGGCTTGACCCACATCTAACAACACATACCAAGATAAGATCTAAATGGGTTCATGATCTAGATATAAAGAGTGATATTGTAAGCAAATTAGAGGAATTTAGTATAGTTTACCTCTCAGACCTGTGGAGATGGAATATATTTATGTCCAAAGAAGATCTGGAACTCTTAATTGAACACCAGTTAGATAATTTTGATTATATTAAGTTAAAAAGTTTCTGTACAAATAAAACTAATGCAGACAAGATTAGGAGGGAAGCACCAAATTGGGAAATCATCTTTACATTTAATGGTTCTGATAAAGGCCTCATTTCTAAAATATATAGAGAATTGTCTCATATATACAAGAATTCAAGCCACTCTTCAATAGATAAGTGGTCAAGGGATATGAACAGACAATTTTCAGATGATGAAATTAAAACCATCTCTAGTCATATGAAAAGTTGCTCCAAATCACTATTGATCAGAGAAATGCAAATTAAGACAACTCTGAGGTACCACTACACACCTGTCAGATCGGCTAAAATGACAGGAAAAGATAATGATGAATGCTGGAGGGGATGTGGGAAAGCCGGGACACTAATACATTGTTGGTGGAACTGTGAATGGATCCAACCATTCTGGAGAGCAATTTGGAGCTATGCTCAAAAAGTTGTCAAACTGTGCATACCCTTTGACCCAGCAGTGTTTCTATTGGGCCTATATCCCAAAGAGATCTTGGAGGAGGGAAAGGGACCCACATGTGCAATAATGTTTGTGGCAGCCCTTTTTGTAGTGGCAATAAACTGGAAACTGAATGGATGCCCATCAATTGGAGAATGGCTGAATAAATTACGGTATATGAATGTCATGGAATATTATCGCTCTGTAAGAAACGACCAGCAGGATGATTTCAGAGAGGCCTGGAGAGACTTGCATGATCTGATGCTGAGTGAAACGAGAAGAACCAGGAGATCATTATACACAGCAACAATAATACTATATGATGATCAATTTTGATGGACATGGCTCTCTGCAACAAAGAATTGTCTCAAACCAGTTCCAATTGTTCAGTGAAGAAAGCCATATACACCCAGAGAAAGGGATATGAAATATGGACCACAACATAACATCTTCATGCTCTCTGTTGAGGTTTGCTTGCATTGTGTTTCCTTTCTCTGATTTTTTTTTCTTGTAGATAGGATTTTTCTTGCACAACAACTGTCAAGTATTTTATCATTATTAACATGTAGTGGACTTCCTGCCACCTACAATACTAGAGCTCTGCTATTGAGTAAGTTTTTTCAGCAAAGCATTATAATTCTGGGGGAAAAAAGAGGAAACCAAAACTGCAACTCATTTATTACTCTTACTGTTGCCTGCCAGGGATTGAGTGGAAAAAACATGGTCCAACTCTACCTCTGGTTTTCGGGCCTCTTTCTGTTCATGGGTAAGTTCTGACTGTTGCCAATTCCTTTCTATTGTCCATCAGAGAGCTAGCTATCTGCTTGGAAGGGAACTTTGTTGAGTCATTATGGGTGGTTTAGGGCTGCAATGGTTATTTCCTTTCTGTTTGTACTTTTAAATGATCATGTTCACCCCTATGTTTTCTATCTCTACTAAAATCCTAAGGAATTGAACTGTCCAAAAGCAAGGCCATCAGAAGAGAATGCAAACATCAAACCTGGCCATCCTAATGTCTTCTCCTACTTTGAAAAAGACACTGTTGAAATTTATTTCTATTCATAATTCACTCAGCCTCAGTGAGCCTCTGATTCCTCAATTACAAAATGAAAGAGATCTGAGTTTAGGACTTCTTCCAACTGTAATCTTCTATGGATCTATAATTCTAGAAAATAGTCCTTGGACATTCTCATTTGATCATTCCAATAGTTCTATGAAGGAGGCAAAACACATTTTTACACTTTAAAAAAAAATAGAGGTTTAGAAAGATGAAGGGACATTCCCTACATCACAAGGCAAGTAAGCAGCAAAGCCAGTACTGAAGTCCAAGCTGGTGACCATCTCTACAGGTAGTAGTTGTGGTCAACATCCTCCTAATCATTATCAACACTAACTATTATTGAGCACATGCCATTGTTTCAGGTATTGTATAAAGAAAATTGTATAGGGTAAGTCCCTGACTTCAGTTGCTTCAAACTAACTATAAAGAAGAGATATCTCCCAGGACTGTGTTGGTCAGTCCTGTCATTGTGACTGTAAAAGACTCATCCTATGGATGGTTCATATTTAAGATGATTGATGATGTTTTTAAAATTGGATCTTCAGTATTTATTAGAAACTGTAGCAATGGATTGTAACAAACCAGGTCAGGAACAGCAGGATTTCCTGAAAATGTGGATTTAAATTATACTCCCATTTATAATGAATCTCTTTTCTCTGGGGAAAACTCAAGCAGTCAACAGCATGTCTCATAAAGTCCATGACTCCATAAGATGGTCCAAGCTAAAAACATAAAAAGGTATAGTAAGAGATTAAATTGAGCTATGGATAACTATCTGCCAGTTTCTCATTGACTTTTGACTTTTTAAAATTGGGTGTGTCCATTTGACTTTGTCTGAGGCACATTTCTCTTCTCTCTCTACTCTCTTCTTTAAAAGATCTCATTTTCTCCCAGAGTACTTTTATTATCTCTTTGATTTTCAATTCTTTATCTATAGCCACCAATCTCTCCCCAAAGCTCTAGACCCATTTCTAAATACTTATTAAATATCCAAGCCGATTGTATGAAACTCAACTGAATTTGTCTACTTCCCTTTTCCCTGCCCAAAGAGGTGAGGAAAACTTGCCATTTTCTTAACTTCTTTATTTTTGTTCTTTTTACAATTATATTCCCAGTTACTTAATCTCACAACCACAAAAATTAATTCTTCTCTTTTCTTCACCCTCACAAATAATCAGTTCTGAAGTCCTTTTAATTTTATCTCTATATTGGAAAAATTGGGTTAGAATAGAAGGTGTGCTAGTCATGGAGCCAGAGTTGAGGAACAGCCAATAAATAACCTTTACTCCCTATTGATTTGTGTAAAAATATCAAGACATCGAGGAAAGCCCTTAAGGGCACAATCATCTTCAAGGGATTCATGAAACAGAATTGACTAGTTACCCAGGATGAGAAATCAGGAAAGGGTTACAATACACACCACTGTAGGGATGAGATCACAGAAGGATCAAAGTATGGAAATAATATTCTTCCTTCTCTCTTCTCCTCTTCACTCACATTGTCCACATCTTAGTTCAATAATCTCACTTAGATTGTGGGAATATTTTTCTAATTGGCCTTCATGCATTCACCCTTTATCTTCTGTAAACCTTTCTTTAATCCTCTCTTTCTTCCTCCCTCCCTTTCTCCCTCTCCCTCTCTTTTCCTCTCTCTCTTCCTCTCTTCTGTAAATCTTTCTTTAATCCTCTCTTTCTTCTTCTTCTTCTTCTTCTTCTTCTTCTTCTTCTTCTTCTTCTT
>JAJPUD010003437.1:117502-248630 GCA_023553655.1 Myrmecobius fasciatus
AGGAATGAAATGTTAGGGGCCTCTGGGTTAGACCTGACTACTATTGCAGTGTCTCATTTCCATATTCAGGACCAGATATTTCTAGAGAGAACCCAGCTCCACTGTCAAATACTTTTAAGAGTGCTGATTATTCTACCCTTGGATATCCTAGCTGGAATAACCATTGAGAAAATTTCTTGTACTTCCATATACTTGTTGCTTTTGCACATTACAAATATAGAATGCTGGAAATGGCATCAGGAAAACCTGAATTCAATGTTCCCCTCTTATTCCTAATACCTATTAAGACACTGGAAAAGCTTCTTAACCTTTAAGATTTGTCTAGTCAGTTATAGATGGATTATGTCTGAGTTGGTAGAATGAACTCCTGCATCAACAAATATGCAAATTCTTGATGTACACTAATTATGTAATGCATTTATTTGGTACACTAATATAATGCAAATTTTCATAGAGAAAATAGTCAAAATCCTCTTATACCCAAAAACTTCCGGAGGAGGAAGAAATAGAGGGAGATTTCACAGTATGGTGCCTCCTCAGGGAATTAAATGAGATGGAACTAAGAAGAATCAGCAGATTTCAAAGTTTATATAATAAAACTCATATGCAAACAAATTCTTAGTACAACTTCTCCCAAAAGTTGTCATCACATCTCTCTTTTAAGAACTCTAATAATTGAGAGCTTCATACTATATGAGGTTCCACATATATAACTGAGGCAATTGAGGTTAAGTGACTTGCCCAGGGTCATATAGCTAGGAAGTGTTGAGGGTCTGAGGCCAGATTTGAACTCAGGTCCTCCTGACTTCAGGGCTGGTGCTCTATCCATTGCACCACCTAGCTCTTCCCTCCTCTCTCCTCCTCCATCCCCTCCCCCGTCCCCTCTACTATTATAATGGTATTTGAAGCACTTTTCTCAAATTATAGGCTGTGATGCCAAGGGAATGCTATGGGATAGGAATCAAGTTTAATTGCTATTACAATTTCCCTTTTGCTTCTACAGAGGCAAGAACTGTCAAAGGCAACACTGACCCAATAATGGTGATGGGGATTCTGGGAGAGTCAGCTATTCTACCTGCAGAAATACCAGCTGGAAAGAAACTTGCGAACATTAACTGGTCTTCCCGTACACCTGTTGCTGTTGTACAGCCAGATCCAGAAACGTCATTCAAGCTCATTATAACCCATCAAAATTATGTGGGACGACTGAATGTTACAACCTCAAATTACAATTTAAAAATTAGCCCCCTGAAGATGGAGGATGCAGGATCCTACAGAGCTGACATAAATCTTCTTCAGACCAGTACAGCCACCTCCACCATCACCACCATTATCACCAAGAACTACTTGCTGCACGTCTACAGTAAGACTATAGTTGTGGACTGATAGAATATTTGGGCTAAGAGAGAGCTCCTCTAGTCCAACCTTTCATTTTTCATCCAAGGAAATTGAGGCTCAAAGAAGTGAGGCAATTTGCCTAAAGTTACATATATAATGGGCAAAATTAAGAAAAGAAATGGGGTTTCCCAATTTAGTTCCATCTTATTCTACTGGGTTATTTTTCAAGTTATTCCTCAAAAGAATACTAAAGTATTTAACCAAATGTTCCCTTGATCCTTAAGCAGTTATCAGTGACTTAGGCACTATACTAGAGAGTCCGAGACGGAAAGGGTTAGAAAGGACATGTCTTGTCTTCAGGCAAGTCAAGTTTTTGCCCTTTCATCTCTAACTATTGGATCCTGCCTATTTGCTTACAGACATGCCCATATCTTCCTACTTCTTAAAAAAATACTTTTCTTTAACCCTTGTAAATCATCTAGCTAATATCTCATTAGTCTCCTACCATCCACTGCTAAATTTCTGAAAAATGATGATTATGTCTAATGCCTCTTCTCTCTTATTGCTTCTCACCTTTTATAAAATACTCAAGCTCCAATGACTCTGTGGAAATTGTCCTTTTTTCAAAAAACTTTATAGATGCCAGATTCCATGTTTTTTAAGTCTTTAACCTCTTTGAATTGAACTCAGTCTTCAAAATGAACTCTGCAAATATAATGTTATTGATGAATTCTACGATCCTAAAATTTCGTTCTACTGAGTACTTTCTCTTCAATTGATTTAAAAAAAAAATAAACACTTTCTTAGTTTTCCTCTTCACTATATGTTCCTTCTTTGTTCCCTTCAGTAACTTTCCTTGTTATTTTTCACTTTTTAGCATGGCATTCTTCAAGATTCTGTGCTTGGTCCTCTTCTACTCCTATACTTTTCCCACTTGATGACCTCATTTATTACCACTTTGTTGAAAATGATTCCCAAATTTTCATCTGCTTACCTTGGATATAGGTTACTTTAGCAAGTGTTTCTCAAACTCACTTATAAAGAGTTCAAAATTGGAAAAAACTTTACAAAGTTTATGAAGAAAGTGATTTCATTATAGACTTATTCTTATGCTTTGTTTTGTTCCATCCTATAGGACGACTGGCGCCACCAAAAATTACTCAGAATTCCATAATCTCTGAGAACAACACTTGTAACATTACTCTGACATGCTTTGTAGAGGAAGGAGGAGAAGCTGTGAAGTACCAATGGACCCCTCTGGAAGAACAAGCCGTTGAGGCCAATGGGAAATCCAGCCTTTTCATCTCTCGAAGACCTGAGGATGCTCACATAAATTATACCTGTACAGCCATAAACCCTGTCAGCAACAATTCTGAATCCATACTTGTTCATCTCTGTGCAGGTAATGATCTGTACTTGTCTTTCTAAAACCTCAGCAACTATAACAAGGAGGCTTAAAGAGCTCTGGTCTTCAATGAAACAGAGTCCATTTAAAGTATAATAGAAATAGAGCCCATATCCAATAGAGCTTTCAGACACTTTTCAGTTGAATTTGATTCAATAAAATAATAATTTATTACCACTTACTGTGGAATGAGCATGGTGCTATATACAAGGAATTAAGACAAAGACTCTGCCCTTATGAACCTTACAATGTTAAAAAAGAAAAAAGAAAAAAAAGGGACAGGAAACCAACACAACTATAATAAATAGCATATGTAAAAATGCAAAGCAAAGCATCATTGTACCAAATTTCAATGAAGGTTGCCTTATACATATGAAGGATTTGACATTTAAACAGGATTGTAAGATATGGTTAAAATTTCAATTAATGATTTAATAATTAACATTTATATAGTGCATTAGATTTTGCCAAGTGTTTTACAGACAACCTTTCATTTGTATCTCACAACCCTAAGAAGTAGACATTTTGAGTATTTTTAATCATGTTTTTCATGGGAGAGGAAATAAAGCTTCAGAGATTTCCAGTCACACAGCTAGCAAATAACTGAACATCAATAAAAATTTGTTAAGCATCTACTATGTGCAAAACACTGAAATAGGCAAAGAGGATAGAAAAAATGAAATAATCCTTGATTTCAAGTCTACATTTTACCCAAAGGATTCCAAAAGGATATAAAAAACTGAGTAAATGGAAGTAAACAATGTAGTTTGGAATAGAAGTGCAGACTACTGGGGAGATCTAGAAAGGTCTCTTGTGTATGATGGCATCAAAGTTGATCCTTGAGGGGAACTAAGGATTCCAAGAGGCAAGAGGTAGGTATAACCTAGGTATAAATGCATTTTAAAGTCAAGGACAGCCTTTGCAAAAGCACATAGGCAGCAATTGGGGCTTTACCATCTGAGAATAAGTAACTCTGTTTGACTAAAAGGAAGAAATGTGAAATAAACCTGGAAAATAAAACTGGCTAAAGCCTAAAGTTAAAGGCTAAGAATTTTGTAAGATATTCCAGAAACAATTTGGAAGATTTTTAAATGAGAGAATTATAAATTAATTTATTAGCCCTGTCAGAGCTGATCAGAAGACAGAATGGAAAGAGGCAGATGAAATAGGAGGTTATTGCAGTGGTCTAGGTGAAAAGTCATGAGGGCTAGTACAGATATGGTAATTCTTTGTGTGGAGAGAAGGAGGTATATAGGTATAATATACAATACTTGATGACCAATCTTATATGGGTGCTGAGGGAGAAGAAAAAATTCAAGACAACATTCCGAATGCTCTCAAAAGACATAATGGAAGTTTGTGAGAAGGATAGGTTTAAGGGGAAAAAAATAAAGACTTGTTTTTTTGAACTTGTTGAATTTTAGTTTTAAGTCACCCAAGTAAAGATATGAAAGTTGAGGAGATAGTACTTAAGTGCAGGAGAAAGATAACCTCTAGACATCTGACTTGAAGAATCACCTGTATAAAGATGACATTTTTTGACATCACCAAAGAGAGTATAGATAGAGAAGAGAAGAAGTCCAAGGACATGATACTAATGTCTAATAAGTAACCAGTAGTTATATAGTTATTTGATGTTTACAAAGCACTTTACATATGTTAACTGATTTGACATTCATAACTCTGTGAAGAAGATACTGTTAACTCCATTTTAGAGAAGAGAAAATTAAAACAGGTTTAGTGACTTGTTCAGGGTCACATAGCTAGCCAATGTTTGAGGTAGCATTCCAACTGAGGCCTTTCTAAAGTTAAATTCCATGCTTTATCTACTGTGCTATTTTATCTACTGTGGGGAAAGGTAGTAGTGACAGTAAATTTTTTTTTAATTTTTAAAAAAGGATAAAAGGCATTAAGCATGGATGGTGATCCTTCAAAGGATTCCGAGAAGGAATAACATCAGAAAAAGATCCAGAAAGAACAATCCAGAAAAAGATTCCAGAAGTCCCAAAAACCCAGCAAAAGGAGCACCTAGGAGGACTAGAAAGTCAACAGTGTCAGACTTTGCACATAGATCAAGAAGGAAGAAGATTGAGATAATACCATGGAATTTAGTAATTAAACTATTGTTGGTAACTTTAGCTAGAATGGTTTTTCTTCAGTGGTGAGAGCAGACACCAGATTCCAATAAATTCAGAGAGTGAGAAGCAAGGAAGTAGTGCTGACTCTTTCTAGGTGTTTATAAAAGAGAAGATATAGGATAATTTTTGAAGAAATGATAGAATCAAATGCAGTTTTATAATTATGGGTAATATCTAGACATGTCTGTAGGCAATAGACAAGGTCTCAAGAGATACAACAAAAATTTAAAAATTAAAAATTATGCAGGGATGATGGAAAGGTCCAGCTGTTGCTGGAGGGTACTAAAGGGCTTCAGGCAGATCAAGGGCACAAGGAGAGGGGCTGGATTTGGCCAACAGAAATATCACTTCTTCTTTTAAGATTAGATCAAAGGAAGAGAGAATGAGGGAATGATTCTGGAAACCCCCAGATCTACATATCTGGCCTTATTCTCTCCCACTTCAGTCTCCCATCAATAACTGCCCATTATATATTTAATAATGGATGTCTTCTAGACATTTCAAACTCAACAGAGAACTCAATATCTTTCTCTCCACACACCATTCTTGAGAACCTTTCCAGTTCTTACCATGATCCTACAAGATCTCATCAGTTCCCATGGATTTAATTACCATCTCTATGCTGGTGATTCTCAAATTGACCTCTCCTGCCTCAGTTTCTCTGTTGACTTCCAATCTTGCATGTTCAACTATATTTCAGGGATCTCAAATTAAATGTCTAGTAGACCTCATAAACTCAAATTGTCCAAAGCAAAACTCATTTCCCCCCCTAAAGCATCCCCTTTCCTTTTCTATTACTGAAGAAGACAACACACTGCTCCCAGAACCTGCAAGTTAGGAGTCATCCTGGACTCCTCACTCCCTTTCATCCCTCATATTCAATTGTTTACAACATCTATAGATTTAGCTTTGTAACATCTCTTGGATAAACTGTCTTCTTTCCTCTGACACTATCACTACTCTAGTGTCACCTCTCCCTAGATCTTTGCAATAGCCTTCTAATGGGTCTATCTGCTTCAAGACTCTCTCCACTCTAATTCATCTTTCTTCCATTCAGCCACTAAAGTGATTTTCCTAAAATGTAGATCTGATCTCTCTCTCTCTCTCTCTCTCTCTCTCTCTCTCTCTCTCTCTCTCATTTTCTCTCTCTCATTTTTTCTCTCCTCTCTCATCTCTTATTCTCTCTCTCATTTTCTCTCTCATTTTTCTCTCTCCTCTCTCTTTCTCTCTCTTTCTCTCTCTCTCTCTTTCTCTCTCTCTCTCTCTCTCTCTCTCTCTCTCTCTCTCACACACACACACACACACACACACACACACACATACACGCCTCATCCCTATTCAATATACTCCAGTAGTTTCTCATTGCTTCCAGAATCAAATAGTAGAGTATTTTAGCTCTACATGGCATTCAAGCCTTTCATATCCTAGTCTCCCCCTACCATCTCAGTCTTCTTATTCCTTATTTCCCCACAGATTAAAGAAAATGCATTGCCATCTATTTTGGCAAAGTTCTCTAATGACTTAGAGCTGAAATTTCACATACATTTTGTCCTCCTACTAAAATTTGAGGTTATTGACAGGAAGAATTTCCTTGCTTTTCTATTTGTGTCCAGAAACCTTAGCATAATTCTTTATATATAGTAAACACTCAATAAACACTGTTTTCCCTTCCTCCTTCCTTCTCCTCTCAACTTTTGATATCTCCTCTAACCCTTGTTCTTCATAGTTGATAAGTGATATTACTAAAGCATAGGCCTGTCCTTGTCACTTCCTTTCTTAATAAGGTTCTCATAGTCTGTTGGATCCAAATACAAACTTTTCTGTTTGGCATTTGAAACCTTTCACAATTTGATTCCAGCCTATCTTTCAATTTTCTCACATATGAACCTCTTTCATGAGCACTATAGTTCATCCAAACTGTTCAGTCATCTTGCTGTTCTTCAAGCAAGATGGTATATCTCCTATCTTTGTATGATCAGTCCCTTTGTCTGGAACACTCCACCCCTCCTTGCATCCATATCTTAAAATTCCTTTTCTTTTTCTAGGTTTAACAGAGGTGTATCTCATAGCATGTGGTCTTTCCTAATTCCTCCAGTAACCTATTATTAAACTATTCTCTACTTTTTAAAAATGAATTCTTAAATGTGTATCTATTCTTTCTTTAGATAGGATATAAGCTCCTTGAAAACATGGATTTTCATTTTTGCCTACCATTACCCTACCAGTGTAGCTGTTTAATAAATGCTTATTGATTGGTTGATTAATTGAATCAAATATGTAAAGGGAAAATAGTGAAATGAAAACAGAGATAGTGTGCTGGAAAGGGATAGAACAAGAGAGGCCATAAGAAGGATAAAGAATTGGTTGAGGAAGAATGAAACAGAAGAGATAAAAAAGATAAGACAGTATGGTCTAAGAGAAAAACAGCAAATCAAGGAAAGATAATAATTGATTTTTTAGAGGAGGCCCAGGATTGAAATTAGTTTATTTAAGCTAAGAACACCAGATACTGAGACATAAATTATATTATGTAGTTGTTTTGTACATATGTTTTGTATTTACTCATTCGTATATATGCTGATCCTGTCCCATGTAAGCTCTTTGAAGGCAGGAGTTGTTCTTTTTTCCCCTTGAATACATAATATCTAGCTCAGTGCTTGGTACATAGGAAGTAGTGACCACAGCTGAAATTAATTGAATGAGAAATACTTACATGAGAAGATGGCCAGTAATATTGTCTTCTAGGAGGAGACCAAGAATATTGAGTGAGTAAGAGACTATGAAAGAGAGTTTGTTAACAATAGAATAAGACTTTCAGAGGCCAAAGTAAAAGGAAAGAACAAAAAAAATTGGGATTTGGAAGGGGCACAAAGTCAAAATGGATGAGGAGCTAGGAGCAGGTAAAAGTAGCAGAGAACATGAATTTTATCCGATTTTGACTATGAAACACAGGTATTTAAAGGACAGTTCAATTGTCATAGGAAGATAGATTGTTCAACCTTTCCTAATAAATAACAATACAGGTTTAGCTGTATATATGTTTTGAGCAAGGTAGCAGAGTGAGAAGCTTCCAACAACTCCAGGAGAAGATGCCTAGTGTTATCTAAATTAGATGGAGGCAGAATTTGAACCTACATCTTCCTAATTCTAGAGCCAGCATGCTATTCACTATATTATGCTGCCTTTCAAGAAGAAGGAAAAGGATATTCTAGGAATGGAGAGCAAAGAGGAGTATGAAGGACAGTGTTCAGTCAGGCAGAGATGAAACGAAACCATAGTTCAATGGTATGAGCAAAATCATGAAGGCAAATGAGTCTTACTTATTAGGCAATGGGGAGCCAAAGAAGATTTTTGAGCTAACGAGTTACACAACTAAATCTATGCAGTCTGTAATCCAGATTTCTAGGAGAGTAAAACCTCAATCTGTTTTATAAACCTAATCCTAATCATTTTGGAAAGGATTTTTCTTGGACCCTGGGTAAGTGTGGCTCTGGCAAGATCCCAGGATTCAGCTGAGTCCACTTACCTCCTGAGTCTGTCCAGTGAGGAATCTGATCAAAACAAAACCAAATTCAGCTAAAAGTCTTACCACTCTTTGCCAGATTGTCTTTCAGATATTTCCGATCCTTTCTGCTGTGTCCTTCTATCTGTCTTGGTAAAGCTGGTTGTCTTCAGTTTGGTTGGACTGAGTTTTTACCTATGGCACAAGATGAAACAAGGTAGGATTTTCTGGGAGACAATGCAAAGAAACATACCTTCTCTGGGTTGGAATTCTGATTTCTTTGAGGTCTTAATATAGAGGAGGGGGCAGGAGAGGAATCTTTAGTACATCCCCTCACCCACTTCCCCTTCCCTCTCAATCATCTCCCTAATACTAATATATTATGATATGCATTTCCTTTGTATAACATTTTATAATTTTCAAAGCTCTTTTATACAGCTGGAAAGATCTTACTAATTGCCAAGTCAAAGAATCAGTGTCTGAGTTGAAAGCAATATCAGATTAGGGAGCCAATTTATACCTGAATGAAAATGACAGTATATACCTTCCCTGAAGTTATCCAGATTTTGCTTGAAGATTTCCAGAGAGATGAAGCCCGTGATCTTTCTAGACAGATCATTTCACTTTTTAATTCTCCTAATTAGTAGCAAGTTGGTGTTTTTCCTTACAAGGAGATTAAATCTGCTTCTGTGCAATTTCTACTCATTCTCTGCTATTAGTTCCACCCCATGGGGCCAGAGTAGATCTAATCATTCTTATATATGACATTGCCTAAAATAATTCAGTACAATTACCATATTCCTTCAAAGACTTCTCTTTTCAACCAATCTTCATATGACATGATCCTGAAATCCTTTCCCATCTTGATCTCCCTCTATGTGCATTCCAGGCATTCTTTTTTTCTCAATAATATGCTATTTTCCATAAAAGGATAGTTTTTAACATTCATTTTTTGTGAGATTTTGCATTCCATATTTTTTCTCTCCTTCTTACCTCCCCCTGCCTAAGACAACAAGTAATCTAATATAGATTACACATGTGTAATACTTTTAAACATATTTCCATATTTGCATTGTTGTGGAAGAAAATCAGACCAAAATAGAAAAAACAAGGGAAAGAAAAAGCAAACAAACAAAAATGGTAAGAATAATACTATGCTTTGATTCACATTCCATGTTCATAGTTCTCTGGATGTAAATGGCATTTTCCATCTCAAGTTTACTGGAATTGTTTTGGCACACTGTGTTGCTGAGAAGAGCTAAATCTATTATAGTGGTCTTCCCATAATCTTGCTGTAACTGTGTACAATGTTCTCCTGATTCTATTCATTTCACTCAGCATCAGTTCATATAAGTAATTTTGAAATCAGCCTGCTCATCATTTCTTATAAAACACTAATATTCGATTACATTTCTATTATCATAACTCATTCAGCCATTCCTTATTTGATGGGCATCCCCTCAATTTCCAGTTTCTTGCCATTACAAAAAGAACTATTATAAACATTTTTGCACATATCAGTTCTTTTCCCTTTTTTATGATCTCTTTGAGATACAGTTCTAATAGTGAGATTGCTGGATTAAAGGTTTGCAGAGTTTGATAGCCCTTTGGCAGAGTTTCAAATTGCTCTCCACAGTGGTTGGATCACAACTTTCTCATGAATGTATTAGTGTTTCCCCTCATCCTCTCCAATATTTATCATTATCTTTTCCTGTCACCTTAGGCAATCAGATAGGTGTGAATGGTACTTCAAAGTTGTCTTAATTTGCATTTCTCTAATCAATAGTGATTTAGAGCATTCTTTCCTATGATTATGAATGGTTTTAATTTCTTCATCTGAAAATTATCTGTTCATTTCCCTTGACCATTTATCAATTGATCCCTGAATATTCTTTAACCCATTAATCTACTTCCTAAAAATGGGGTTCCCAGAACTGAACACAACAATACAGATTTGGCCTGATTAATCTAGAGTACAAATGTGTAAATATATACATATGGTTCTACATAACAGATATATAGACATATACACACATCTAAATGTAGTATAGATATTATATACATGTCTATACAATTTGCCATATATGTATATAAGTATACATGTTTATATAATAAATATACATATATACAAAATATATTAACATGCATATAAGCATAGGATAAAGTACAGATATATACAAATATATATATATATATATATATTGACATAGTTATACTCTATCCTAATATCCCATTATATTATACATATGGAAATAGATCATTTCAACATAACTATGTATCATAGCTATATAAACATACATGGATATAAGAAATAGATATAGATTAGGCAACTGGTAGAAAAATTAATAGAGAACTAGGCATGGAGTTAGGAAGACTGTTCAAATCTGACCTCAAACACTTGCTAGCTGTATGAGGCTGGGCAAATAACTTAATGTCTCTATTTGCCACAGTTTCCTTAATTGTAAAAGAAGGAAAATAGCAGCATCCTTCTCACAAGGATTGTTGTGAGAATTAAAAGACATCATATTTGTAAAGTGCTTAATATAGCACTTATCACATAATAGGCATTTTATAATACTTATAACCTTCCCTTACTTCTCTAGATAGATATAAATGCAGATATAGATGTACATATACATATAGATATACATGTATGTACATATGATATAGATATGATAATATGGGAATAAATTTATATATACATATGTATATTATATACATGTATATGTATATATAACATACATATATACATATGTATATATACATATATATAATTCATATTTGTGTGTTTATAGACAATAAATGTCTGTATACACACATACTATACATGTAGTATCCTGGACACTATGCTTCTCAGTTCAAAAGAGTATCCCATTACTTTTTGTGGTTGACATCACACTGTTGATTCATATTGAATTTACAATTCACTAAAACCCAAAGATGGTTCTCAAACAAATTATTATCTTTCTCTATCTTTTACTTTTGAATCTTTTTTTCCAAGTGTAAGATTTTGCATTTTTCACTTTTGAATTTCATTTTATTAGCTTAAGTCCAATGTTCTACCCTGGCTAGAACTTTTTGAACCTTGATTCCCTTATCCAATCTGTCAAATATTCCTCCAGGTTTTGAATCTGCAAATCTGCTAAGGAAGTTATCTATGCCATTTCATCTCTCCATTTAATGACATCTTCTATCAAATCATTGATAAAAATATTAAACATCAGAGGTCACTATCATGTCATTAATAAAAATATTAAACATCAGAGAGCCAAACATGGCTCTTCTCCTTAGAGAACTTCTTCTAGGTTGATATGAAACCACTGATGACTACTTTTTAAATATCACCTTTCTACCAATCTTAATCACCAATATGGTTGTCTACCCCACACACCTCTCTCTTTAAAATGAGAATATAATTAATGATTTCTCCACAAGAATAGAATGAATAAATTTGTTGAAATCTAAGCAAATTCTATCTACAAAATTCCTCTGACATATCAGGTTAATCAATTTGACATGACCTGCTTCCTGATGACATTTATACTAGTTCCTTGTGAGCAGTTTTCTTCTCTAGTTTTCTTTGATAACTCATTTTCTTCTATGTCCTAAAATTTTGTCAAGAACTGAAATCAAACCAGTCAACCAATGGTTGGCTCTATTCTCTGTGCAACCCTGGTTACTTTTGAAAATCAGGATAGCTATTCTTCTCTAGGACTGCAGCATCTCTCTCATTCTTCACACTCTTAAAAATCCATAAAGAGTATCCTCTTCTTTCAAACCAGTTCCAATTTACAGTAAAGAAAGCCATATACACCCAGAGAGAGGTTTATGAGATGTGGACCACAACATAATATTTTCATGATCTCTATTGATGTTTGCTTGCTTTGGGTTTCCTTTCTCAGATTTTTTTTCTTGTAGATAGGATTTTCTTATACAACAAGATAAGTGTGGAAATACGTATACATATATTGACTTGTCAAGTATCTTAATATAATTAACATGTAGTGGATTTCCTGCCATCTAGGGGAGGGGAGGAGATTAGGGAGGAAAAATTTGTAACAGAAAGCTTTGTAAGGGTCAATGTTGAAGAACTACCCATACATATGTTTTGCAAATAAAAAGCTTTAATTTAAAAAAAAAAAGAGTGTCCTCTTCTTCCCTTCAGTACCCTAGGAGATCATTCATGTCAGCCTGGTGAGTTGAACTCATTAACTCATAAAAAGTAGCATACTATATATTTGCTTCTTCTGCCAATTTGGCTTAACTATGAACCCCCCTCCATTAGTCATTTCTGTTCTGTCCTTTTTGCAAAATATACATTGAATACCACTGCCTTCTCTCTTCTAATATCACCAGAGGGGGGAAGGGAACAAACTTTTGCTAAGTACTGTGCTAAGTGCTTTACAAATATTACTTCATTTGATCCCCACAAAAACCCCATGAGATAAGTGCTATTATTATCTCCATTTTTGTGGTTGAGTAAACTAAGACAGACAGAGGTTACCTGAATCGTCCAGTCATACAGCTACTAATTGAGGCCAGATTTAGATTCAGGTATTTCATTCTCTCAGGACAGGAATTTTTTTTATTTAACAAATAATTTTCCCCTTATTAAGAGGACCATCAAAGTAAGGAAATCTAAAGAAATTGACCTCAGCTTTGCTGTGGAACAAAGAAAAGCAGTTGGAGCTCAGGTCCTGTGATCCTTCTCCTTAGGTCCCTCAGAAGGTTCAGTGCCCAATCCAATCTGTATTTCACTTAAGGCAGCAGAGCTGATCTCAGGAGGACTTGAGTTCAAGCCCAGACTCAGATATCTTCTAGTTGTGTGATCCTGGTCACACTTAAAACTTAACCTCTTTTTGCCCTGGAAGCATCAATCTGATTCAGTAGATAGAATGATGGATCTGAAGTCAGGAAGACCTGAGTTCAGCCTCAAAAACTTAGGTGCAATACCCTTGTCAAGTCACTTAAGTTTCAAATCACTCAGTTTTTTCATCTAAAATGAGCTGGAAAAGGAAATGGCAAACCTCCAGAATCTTTGCCAAAAAATTTCCAAGTTGTGTCACAAAAAATCAGACACAAAGAATCAGAATGGCTGAATAACAACCACAATTTCTGACTCCAGGTCCAGCTTTCTGTCACTCTAGCTCCCTCTGTGTCATTCATTACAACTAGAACATACCTTTCTTCTTTAGTTCAAATATAGATGTATTTTTTTGTTAATACCTTTCTTTCCAGTCTCTTAATCTTTAGTACCTCTGACATAATCTTTTCAGGACCATTTTTTTTGCATTCAACCCCCATTGCTTTCATCTCTTTTTTTTTTTAAATCTGAGCTGCATCCCTGTGCATCCACAACTTCTCTTTTTCCTCCTCAAAGAATTATTTTTCTTTGTAAATTCAGAATTTATCCTATCACTCTTGGAATCATTCTCCATATAGACTTTTAAGCTATAAAATATTAACTATCTTTTTCTAAATCTGTTCTCCTAAAATCTAAAATGCATGTCAGGCTGTACCAACATCTTTTACTCTCTCACAAATTCTAAGATGAAGTACAAATAGCCATTTCTCCTCAAAGTTGCCATAATTTCTACCTCAGTAGTCAATTCCTTCTTGTTGATGAAAACTGGTTGCAAATTGGAAATTACCCATTATTTGTCCCCCTTTCCCTTTGAAGGGTGGAATGATCATTAAGGCAAGCCAAAAAATATTGGCTGTTTTGCTTTGGGAAGAAAAAAAAGATCTAAGAAACATTTAAATTATTCATATTCTTCATCACTCAACTATTATACTTTCTCCAGTGATGAAGATGGAATGGGCTAACTCAGGACATAATCTTCCTTACTGGAGATCTACAAGAAAAGGCGAGATGAACACTTTTCAAGGGGTGGAGCTCAGGGTTAGAAGAATCAGTCTCTGAAATTTCTTCCAAGTCTGAGATTCCATTATTTTATGAGACACAAAAGTAATACACAAAACAAAGACTATTCATTTTGAAATTTGAGAATTGTAAGTCTAACTTTGAGAGGAGAGAAATAGAAATGTTCCTTCCTATCTAAATAAATCTTTTCTGAGTTGATTTTCCTTTTGGTCTATTACTTTCTGAAGAGCTGAAGGACTTTTTAGAGAAAGGAGTCAGATTTCATATAACCAAAATAGTTGAAGATGGAAGCCAAACAATTCAAAGGTATTATCAGAGAGAAAATCTTAAGACTGAATTTACACCATTGTATCTGAAGTCTTGTTACACAAGCTACAGTCATTAGGTCAAATTTGTAGTCTGTGCCGATAATATATGGAATCTCACATACATCACAATAACTGCTCAATCTCACTTGGTTAGCCTTGGGAAAAAGTGAGGAGAAATACTTTTCTAGAAGACAATAGTCCTTAGGGCAAAGAGCTTCCTGAAAATCTGAGCACCCTGTTCAGAAAGAATATGACCCTGCAGAAATAGCAATAGTCCCAACCAAACAAGGCAAAAATCTCTTCACTGGATCTTCAAATCTCAACTTGAGAGGGATAGGGTTACATGCTGCCAAACTGGACCAAGCATCAACTGGGTCAGGGTGGGGAAAGAAGTATGGGATAGTGAAAAGAACACTGGACAAAGGAAAAAAAAACATTTATTCAGCACTTACTATATGCCATGACTGTAATAAGCCCTGTACAAATTTCATTTGATCTTCACAAGTGTGGGAGGTAGATTCAATTACTGCCACATTTTACAAGTGAGGAAACTAAGATGATGATTAAGAGATATATCCATGGTCACCCAGCTAGTAGTTATCTAAGGCCAAATTTGAACTCAAGTATTCCAAATTCCAAGCTCAGCATCCTATCCATTATACCACCTAGCTGCTTCTGGACAAAGGCTAGGGCGTACAATAAACCTGCCAATAACAAGCTGTGTGACTTTGGGCAAGTGATTGTTCCTTTTGGGAAAATCTGATCTGTAATATAAGAGGACATTGGACTAAATTATTTCTGAAGTCATTTCCAATCTTTATCATTCTATGACTATATGCATTTGATGTCTTCCAGAAGTTGCCTCAGCATGACAAGGAAGGAATGGTCCTTCTCAGAAGACTTGGATCAGGAAGATATGTATCTCTGAGCATGCATCAGCTTTGTGATGTCCTAGAAAAAAAAAGGGGGTCTGAAAATTATTCTAATTCTAGTTTTGTGAAAAGACTATTGTATTAAATGAGGACCGAAAATTCAGAGAAATCTCTGAGGTTCTTTGTCTGTGTCTAGACTTGACTAGATAGTTGTCATAGAACAGTCTAATATGAACCACATCCATTTCAGAATTGGAAAAAAAAACTTTATCGAGCTCATCTAATTCAATCTATATGAGGACAGGAATCCCCTCAACAACAAACCCAAGAAATAATCATGCAATCTTTACTTAACTGTTGGTGAGAGAAGAAGGCAGGAAATCTATTCCACTTTTGAATGGTACTAATTGTTAGGAAACATTATCTTGCTCGAAGTGAAAAATGTGCTTAACTTTCAGCCATCAACTTAGTACTGCCATAGCCAAGTAGAACAAATCTAATTATACGTCCACATTATGGCTCTTTAGATACTTAGTCCAAGTTTCAAGCTTGGAATACTTTATGTACTGCTGCTTAGAAGTAATTCTGGATTGGTGGAGAAAATGATTCAAAATCACATGCCTGAAAGGCAGAGTTGGTGTAAAAGCTTTAGAAAGGGAATTCTTCATTTCTCATCCAATATGGATTTATATTCTCAAAACTCTCTTCAAGAAGAAACCCATGAAAAGAGAGAAAAGATTTAAGAAAGCAGCAGACATGTAGAAAAGCTTAGAATTCAATATATTCCAGATATTCAGCTTGCCTCCCTAAAGACTTCAAAGAATTTCTCCTTCACTGAGACTGGGGTGCCACTTAATTGGGTTGACTATTTGGTCTTAATGGGTGAGTTTTCTCTGTATGCTTTTCTATATATAATTTATCTAGCTTAACTGCTTTTTTCACCTTTGTTCTTTTAAATTCCATTTCTAGTTTCTTTATATGTATTCCTAGACTTTGATGCTAGAGTTCAAGTACGACAGCTCTAGTCTCCTTAATGGCAAAAAAAAATTATCATAAAAATCTTCATAGCTCTTTTATACTTTTTCTGTTTGCTATCCTTCTATTTTGCTTATATTTTCATTTATCATATTAGTGAAATTGTATAATATTATACATCAATTATATTGGTGGATGAGAACATTTTGTTGTTTGTCCTTCATTCTCAAAGAGGACCATGATTTAAGTGGATTTAAGTGAGGAAGGCCTGTGAAAGATCAATTGCCTAACTTTCCCCTCCACAGCCACCTGGGTCCAGTGGTCAGATACAAATCAGGAGGACTAGAGATGGCCCTTGATGCAATGGAAGACTTTGGCCTTTTTAAGCTAAAGTCTTCAACAGGTCTCAGTTTTGATTGAGGCTTCATCCATTCAGTGATTGAGGGTAGGTGGCAGTTGAGACAAAGAATCCACTCTTCTAACTAGTCAAAAAAAACCCTAAATAAATAGATAAATTCTACAAAAGTTAAAGGACCAGTGAAGGCACTTAAAAGATAAGAGGCAAGGCTCAAAAAGTTTTAAATTGGTTAACTAAAATTAAAAAAGTAATAGTTTTCTGCTGAAGCAGAGAAAAATCCATCTCACCACAGTTATATGATATAAAATGTGAATGAAATGAAGAAAAAGGAATGGGCTCAAGTGTATCTTTAACTTATGCTCCCCCTGTAACTTCCTTTTTTAAGGTTCTTTATTACCTCTTGCTTGGGCTATTGTAGAAGCCTCTTAATTGGTCTTCCAGTTTCCAATCTAAGAAGCTGATGTGATCAGAGGATTGTTGCTGGGAAGATTACTTGGTCAGCCATGTGAAGAAAAATGGATGAGAAAATGAAGGAATTTAGAAAGATGAAATGTTATCAAAATAAAGGAAGCAGAGCCAGAAGAATTGTATACATGATTATTATGAGTGAATATAAAGAACAATCATTAAGTGTGCTCAGAATAATTTTGCTTAATTTAGCTTTCTCCGAGTTTTTTTTTTTTTTTTGGTGAGGTAATTGGGGTTAAGTGACTTGCCCAGGGGCATACAGCTAGGAAATGTGTGTCTGAGGCCAGATTTGAACTCAGGTCCTCCTGACCTCAGGGTTGGGCTCTATACCCTGTGCTATGTAGATGCCGCTCAAGCTTTTTTTTTTTTTAAGTGATTTTACTATTACTTCTCTCTGACTTATCAGAGGATGCTACTCATAATCTTCCACGATATTTTTTGGTTAAGATTTTACAGGGAAGAGGAGGGGCAGAGCCAAGATGGCGGAGTGAAAAACGTGACTCTCTGCATCCTCCTCAAATCAACAATAAAACAAGCCTCTGAACTGATCTTCAAGTCAACGAATCCAGAAATGTTTGGACACTGCTTCCAGTTACCTCTGAAGAACTTTATATCAGGTCTGTTTAACTCAGGCAGAGGGATAAACAGTGGACTCGGTGCAGGCCGGAAGTGAGGGTGGGATTCAGCTCAGCTTAGCAGAAACTCCAAACTCCAAACACCTGGAGTTTATCTGAGACACTCGGGACACTCTGCCCTGATTGGGGGCAAATGTTCTGGCAGACTTGCCTTGTTTAAGGAGAAATTCGGACTTAGTCCTAGCCCCCACCAGCACAGCACCTTAAGTTAATTCTCTGAATTGCCCCAGGGCAAACTGCTGCAGCTGCTTTTCTAGCCTTAAACAGACTTCCACGCTGTCTAAAAAAAAAAAAATGAAGAAGCAAAAGAGAGCTCTCACCATAGACAGCTTCTATTGAGAGAAAGAAGGGCACACCCCAGATCCTGAGGTTCATTTAGACAAAATTCCAGAGGAAGTCAACAAGGACCATCACTGGTCCCCTTTTCAAAAGGCTTTCCTGGAAGATTGCATAAAGAATCTCAAAAGAGAGCTGAAGGATAAATGGGAAAATAAACTGAAATCAGTGCAAGAAGGATACAATATCTTGCAAGAAGGATATGAGGCCCTGCAAAAGATATATGAAAAAGACACCAATTTATTGAAAAATAAAATTAGTGAAGTGGAAAAAGAGTGCAATGAACAATTGGCCAGTTACAAAAGGAGCTTAAAAAGGTAACTGAAGAAAACAACACTTTAAAAATAAGAATTGAACAAATGCAAGTGAATGACTCAATAAGACTTCAAGAATCAAACAAAAACAAAAAAATGAAAAAATAGAAGAAAATATGAAATATCTCCTAGGAAAAACAACTGACTTGGAAAATAGATCTAGGACAGACAATCTAAGGATTATTGGACTTCCTGAAAGCCATGATGAAAAAAAGAATCTAAACACTATCTTCCAGGAAAACCTGAAAGAAAACTGCCTTGAGGTTGTAGAATCAGAAGGCAAAATCACCATTCAAAGAATTCACCGATCACCTCTGAAAGAGACCCCAAAATTAAAACCCCAAGGAATATTGTGGCTAAATGTCAGGACTAACACACCAAGAAAAAGATATTGTTAGCAGCTAGAAAGAAACAATTCAAATAGCAAGGATCAATAATTAGAATCACACATGATCTGCCAGCCTCCACATTGAAGGATCAAAGGGCCTGGAACCAGATATTCCGAAAGGCAAAGGAACTTGGATTACAGCCAAGAATAACCTATCCAGCTAGAATGAGCATTATCCTCCAGGGAAGAAGATGGTCATTTAATGATATAGGTGAATTTCACCTATTTCTAATGAAAAGACCAGATCTGAACAAAAAATTTGACATCCAAACACAGAACTCAAGAGAAGCATAAAAAGGTAAAAAGGAAAGGACTCTTGAGAACTTTATTTCTACTATGGGGATACTTAAAGTTTGGGGGTATAATTAACTAGATATTACTTTGATAATATGAAAAAGGGGAAAAGTTATCATACTGGGGAAAAGAGGGAAAAGGTGGTAAAATAAGATTCAAAAAAAAGGAGGTTAAAAACAAGATAATATCTCATGAAGAGGCAAAGAAAACCTAATATAATTGGGAGACAGAAGGAAAGGAGATAAGCATTGTGTAAATCTTACTCTCATCAGTTTGAGCTCTAAAAGTGTTTATCAGACATCTGATTTCACAGAGAAACTTGTCTGTTGCTAGAGGGAAGTGGGAGGGAAAGGAGGAAAAGAAAGGAATAAACTAATAGAAGGGAAAATAGAAGAATCAGAGGAAAGGAGTAAAAAAAAAGGGGTAGGGGATCTAAAGGGTGGAGGATTGTTTGGGGGAGGGGGCCATCAAAAGCAAAATACTAAGGAGGGGGGAAGGGTGAAAAGGGAAAGGAAAGGGAAAAACACACCTTGGGTAAAAAATATGGTAGGAAATAAAGAATTAGTTATTCTAACTGTGAATGTGAATGGGAGGAACTATCCCATAAAGCAGAAGCGGCTATCAGACTGGATTAAAAACCAGAATCCCACAATATGTTGTCTACAAGAAACACATCTAAAACATAGTGACACATATAGGATGAAGGTAAAAGGCTTGAGCAGAACCTATTATGCTTCAGGTGAACAAAAAAAAAGCAGGGGAAGCAATCCTTACCTCAGATCAAATGAAAGCCAAGATAGATCTAATCAAAAGAGATAAGGAAGGAAACTATATTTTATTAAAGGGTAACATAGATAATGAAGCAATATCAATACTAAATATATATGCACCAAGTGCAATAGCATCCAAATTCCTAGGGGAGAAATTAAGAGAGATGAAAGAAGAAATAGAGGGCCAAACTATACTAGTGGGGGATCTCAACCTTGCTCTCTCAGAATTAGATAAATCAAACCACAAAATAAATAAGAAAGAAACTAGAGAGGTAAACCAATTGTTAGAAAAGTTAGGTATAATAGATCTTTGGAGAAAATTGAATGGAGACGGTAGGGAGTTTACTTTTTTCTCAGCGGTTCATGGAACTTATACAAAAATTGACCATGTATTAGGGCATAAAAACCTCAAAATCAAATGGAGAAAGGCAGAAATAGTAAATGCATCTTTCTCAGATAATGATGCAATAAAAATCACATGCAATATAAGGCCAGGAGAAAATAGACCAAAAGTTAATTGGAAATTAAATAATCTAATCCTGAAGAATGAATGGGTGAAAGAGCAAATCATAGACACAATCGATAATTTCATCCAGGAGAATGACAATAATGAGACAACATACCAAAATTTGTGGGATATGGCCAAAGCGGTTATAAGGGGCAATTTTATATCTCTAGATGGTTACTTGCATAAAATAGAGAAAGAAAAGATCAATGAATTGGGCTTATTATTTAAAAAAAAACATGGAAAAAAAAACAAATCAAAAACCCTCAATTAAATACCAAATTGTAAATTCTAAAAATAAAAGGGGAAATTAATAAAATTGAAAATGAGGAAACTATTGATTTAATAAATAAAACTAAGAGTTGGTTTTATGAAAAAAACAACAAAATAGATAAGCCTTTAGTTAATTTGATAAGAAAAAGGAAAGAGGAAAATCAAATTGTTAGTCTCAAGAATGATAAGGGAGAACTTTCCTCTAATGAAGAGGAAATTAGAGTAATAATTAGAAGTTACTTTGCCCAACTTTATGCCAATAAGTTTGATAATCTAAATGAAATGGAGGAATATCTACAAAAATATAGATTGCCCAGGTTAACAGAAGAGGACATAAATTATTTAAATAGACCCATATTGACATGGCTCTCTTCAACAATGAAATGTTTCAAACCACCTCCAATTGTTCACTGAAGAAAGCCATATACACCCAGAGAGAGGGATGCGAAATGTGGACCACAACATAACATTCTCATACTCCTTGATTGATGTTTGCTTACATTGTGTTTCCTTTATCTGATATATCGTTTGTGTAGATAAGATTTTTCTTGCACACCAATGATAAGTTTGGAAATATGTATACATATATTCGATTTGCCAATATTTTAACATAATTAACATGTAGTGGATATCCTGCCATCTAGGGGAGGGGTGGGGAGTTGGGGGAAAAAAAATTTGTAACGGAAAGCTATGTAAGGGTTATTGTTGAAGAATTACCCACACATATGTTATGCAAATAAAATAAAAAATTTAAAAAAAAAATAGACCCATATTAGAAAAAGAAATAGGACAAGCTATTAACCAACTCCCTAAGAAAAAATCTCCAGCGCCAGATGGATTTACATGTGAATTCTACCAAACATTAAAAGAACAACTAATTCCAATACTATAAAAAACCATTTGAAAAAATAGGGACAGAAGGTATACTACCAAATTCCTTCTATGATACCGATATGGTGCTGATAGCTAAACCAGGTAGGGTGAAAACAGAGAAAGAAAACTATAGACCAATTTCCCTAATGAATATTGACGCAAAAATCTTAAATAAGATTAGCAATTAGATTACAGAAAGTCATCCCTAGGATAGTACATTATGACCAAGTAGAATTTATACCAGGAATGCAGGGCTGGTTCAATATTAGGAAAACTATCAGCATAATCAATTATATTAATAACCAAACTAACAAAAACCATATGATTATCTCAATAGATGCAGAAAAAGCTTTTGATAAAATCCAACACCCATTCCTATTAAAGAACACTAGAGAGTATAGGAATAAATGGGCTCCTCCTTAAAATGATTAGTAGCATCTACTTAAAACCATCAGCATTATATGTAATGGAGACAAACTAGAACCATTCCCAATAAGATCAGGAGTGAAACAAGGCTGCCCACTGTCACCATTACTATTTAATATTGTATTAGAAATGTTAGCTTTGGCAATAAGAGAAGAAAAAGAGATAAAAGCAATTAGAGTGGGTAATGAAGAAACTAAATTATCACTCTTTGCAGATGACATGATGGTATATTTAGAGAACCCTAGAGACTCAACTAAAAAACTACTAGAAACAATTCACAGCTTTAGTAAAGTTGCAGGATTCAAAATAAACCCACATAAATCATCAGCATTTTTATATATTACCAACAAAGTTCAGCAACAAGAGATACAAAAAGAAATTCCATTCCAAATAATGGATGATAGTATAAAATATTTGGGAATCTATCTGCCAAGGAAAAGTCAGAAAGTATACAAACTAAACTACAAAACACTTTCCACACAAATAAAATCAGACCTACTCAGTTGGAAAAAACATTAAGTGCTCATGGGTAGGCCGAGCGAATATAATAAAAAGGACAATACTACCCAAACTTATCTACTTATTTAGTGCCATACCAATCAAACTCCTAAGAAATTATTTTACAGATATAGAAAAAAATAGTAGCAAAGTTCATTTGGAAGAACAAAAGGTCAAGAATTTCAAGGGAATTAATGAAAAAAAAGGCAGATGAAGGTGGCCTTGCTGTACCAGATCTAAAACTATATTATAAAGCAGCAGTCATCAAAACCATTTGGTACTAGCTGAGAAATAGAGCAGTCGATCAATGGCATAGGATAGGATATCAGGACAATCTAGGTAATAACTTTAGCAATTTAGTGTTTGATAAACCCAAAGACCCCAGGTATTGGGATAAGTACTCAGTATTTGGCAAAAACTGCTGGGAAAATTGGAAACTAGTGTGGAAGAAATTAGGGCTGGACCCACATCTAATACCACATACCAAGATAAGATCTAAATGGGTTCATGATCTAGATATAAAGAGTAGTATTGTAAGCAAATTAGAGGAACGTAGCATAGTTTACCTCTCAGACCTGTGGAGATGGAATAAATTTATGTCCAGAGAACATCTGGAACTCTTAATTGAACACCAGATAGATAATTTTGATTATATTAAGTTAAAAAATTTCTATACAAACAAAATTAATGCAGACAAGATTAGGAGGGAAGCATCAAATTGGGAAATCATCTTTACATTTAATGGTTCTGATAAAGGCCTCATTTCTAAAATATATAGAGAATTGTCTCATATTTATAAGATTTCAAGCTACTCTTCAATAGATAAATGGTCAAGGGATATGAACAGACAATTTTCAGATGATGAAATTAAAACCATTTCTAGTCATATGAAAAGTTGCTCCAAATCACTATTGATCAGAGAAATGCAAATTAAGACAACTCTGAGGTACCACTACACACCTGTCAGATTGGCTAAAATGACAGGAAAAGATAACGATGAATGCTGGAGGGGATGTGGGAAAGCTGGGACTCTAATACATTGTTGGTGGAACTGTGAACGGATCCAACCATTCTGGAGAGCAATTTGGAACTATGCTCAAAAATTTATCAAACTGTGCATACCCTTTGACCCAGCAGTGTTTCTATTGGGCCTATATCCCAAAGAGATCTTAGAGGAGGGAAAGGGCCCCACAAGTGCAAGAATGTTTGTGGCAGCCCTTTTTGTAGTGGCTAGAAATTGGAAACTGAATGGATGCCCATCAATTGGAGAGTAGCTGAATAAATTATGGTATATGAATGTTATGGAATATTATTGCTCTGTAAGAAATGACCAGCAGAACGATTTCAGAGAGGTCTGGAGAGACTTGCATGAACTGATGATGAGTGAAATGAGTAGAACCAGGAGATCATTATACACGGCAACAACAATATTATATGATGATCAACTCTGATGGACATAGCTCTCTGCAACAAAGAATTGTCTCAAACCAGTTCCAATTGTTCAGTGAAGAAAGCCATATACATCCAGAGAGAGGGATATGAAATGTGGACTGCAACATAACATTTTCATGCTTTTTATTGATGTTTGCTTGCAGTGTGTCTCCTTTCTCTGATTTTTTTTTTCTTGTAGATAGGATTTTTCTTGCACAACAACTTGTCAAGTATTTTATCATTATTAACATGTAATGGACTTCCTGCCATCTAGGGGAGGGGTGGGGTTTGGGGGTAAAATTTGTAACGGAAAGCTTTGTAAAGATCAATGCTGAGGAACTACCCATACATATGTTATGCAAATAAAAAGCTTTAATTTAAAAAAAAAAGATTTTATAGGGAAGCAGAGCCAAGATGGTGGAGTAAAGGCCGGAACTTTTACAACTTCTCCCCAAACTTCTCCAAATTCCTTTAAATAATGACTCTAAACAAATTTTAGAACATCAGAACACCCAAAAAGACACAGTAGAACATTTTCCAGTCGATGGAAACTTAGAAACTCAGTAGGAAAAGTCTGTGACTTCCCACCGGGAGGCAATCCAACATGCAGCCCCGGACCCCAACAAGCCCCAGCCTGGGCCAGACCCAACCTCTGAATCAGCTGCAGTCCTGGGGGCTTCCAAACCTCTCAGTCCAATGACATTGAAGAGGAACTAGAAGGACAGCAGAAAATGTCTTTGGAAACAGAGTGAGAGCCCAGCATGCAATCCCAGAGCAGAGTGAACCTGGCCCCAGCTCCAGCCCAGACTCCAGTGTCAGCAAGGTGGAACCTCTAAGTCAGCAGCAGTGCTGGAGGCTTCTGGACCTCTCAGCCCAGGGACATCATGAAGGACTCAGAAGGTCAGTGGCGAGGTCTAGTGGGAGTCTGGTTGAGGTCCCATCACAGTCCTGGTCAGCAGAGCCCCAGCTCAGGCCAGCACACTATATCTTACAGCTGCAGCAGGGAGAATGCAGCAAACAGCTCCAGGGTAGAAAGGAGTGCTTGTGGTCAGATACCTAGAAGGATTTCTGAAAACAGCTGCACAAAACCCCTGAAGCTTGGGACAATACACTCTCTAGCCTGTAAACATAGGCCTACTTTAACAAAGAATTAAAAGATGAGTAATAGGCTAGGAAAATAAGCAGAAAACAAAAAAATTTTTCTGTCCATTGAAAATCATTATGGTGACAAGGAAGATCAAAACACACACTCAGAAAATGATAACAAAATCAAAGCTCCTACATCCAAATCTTCCAAGAAAATGAAGAATTGGGCTCAGACCATGGAAAAGCTCCAAAAGGAACTTTAAAATCAAGAAAGAGAGATAGAGGAAAAATTAGAGAAAGAAATGAAAGAGGTGCAAAAGAAAATGCAAAAAACTAATGAAGAGAAGAATTCCCTAAAAAGCAAAATTTGTCAACTGGGAAAGGAGCTACAAAAACTTCTACAAAAAAATTCCTTAAAAATTAGAATAAAGAAGTAGAAGCTAATAAATTTGTGGGAAATCAAGATACAATAAAGGAAAACAAAAAATGAAAAATAGAAAAAAAATTTGAAACATCTCATTAGAAAAAAACAATTGACCTGGAAAATAGATTCAGGAGAAATAATTTAAAAATTATTGGTCTACCTGAAAGTCATGATCAAAAAAAGAACCTAGATATTATCTTTCAAGAAATTATCAAGGAAAACTGTCCTGATATTGTAGAACCAGAGGATAAAATAGAAATTGAAAGAATCCACCAATCACTTCCTGAAGGAGATTCCAGTGAAAATTCCCTGAAATATTATAGTCAAATTCTAGAATTCCCAGAAAATATTGCAAGAAAGAAACAATTCAAGTATAGTGGAACCACAATCAAGATAACACAAGATTTAGCAGCTTCTACATTAAATGGAATGAATATTCAATGGAATATGATATTCAATCATATCCCATCATTGCATAGAGAACAGTGGAACTAGAATTGCAACCAAAAGTATAATCAATCCTCCAGAGGAAAATGTGGTTATTCAATGAAATAGAGAATTTTCAAACATTAGTGATGAAAATACCAGAGCTAAATGGAAAATTTGATTTTCAAATACAGGACTCAGGAGAAGCATAATATGTTAATCAGGAAAGTGATATTATAAAGGACTTAATAAGATTTATCTGTTTATATTCCTACACAGGAGGATGATACTTGTAATTGGGGGAAAATATTAAATTAATTATTTTTAAAAATGATTTTTACAAACAAGTTTATAATTTGCATTTGGCTGCCATTTGTTTTTATTTTTTGCTTTTTGCTGAGGCAATTGAGGTTAAGTGACTTGCCCAGGGTCACACAGCTAGGGAATGTTAAGTGTCTGAGACCAGATTTGAACTCAGGTCCTCCTGACTTCAGGGCTGGCGCTCTATCCACTGCACCCCCTATCTGCCCTGTGGCTGCCATTTGTAACAAGTTGATAAAAGTCAAAAGTTAAGTGCTTAACACATAATGGATTCTTAATAAATGTTTATTGATTGTTAATCAAGGAGTTTCTTGGGATATTTTGGCTTTTTTGTTACATTTTGTTACATTACATAAGTTTAGTTTATTTGAACTTTCCTTTGCATTACTTCATGTAATTTTTACCTGTTTCATGAGATATACTTCATATATTTTATATAGCTCATTATATTTCTCATTAATTATATATCTCATTAATAAAATTTCACATTGGACATCATTAATAATGAATAGAATAGAATAGAATAGAATAGAAATATAAAGGGATTTACAATGATATAAAGTTACCCTAAGGTCAGAAGAACAGGACACACAATTATCACTAAATACAAAGTACAATTCTATGTGATCTTTGACAAGTCACTTCACTCCTGTGAGCCTCAGTTCCTCATCTACAAAATGATGAATCTTTAAAGTCCTTCCCAGTTCTAAATCAATGGCAAATGAAGGCCTAATGCCATCTGCTATTTTGAAGAGGATAATCTTGAAACTTATTTCTATTCACAATTCACTTGGCCTCCATGGGTCTCTGATTTCTCAGTGTTCAGGAGAAACTAGATTTGTTCTCCATGGCTCCAAGAAACAGAATTAATATCAGTTCGTGGATGTTGCAGATTAACTAAAAAAAAGAGTCCTTTTACCATTATGTTTGTGCAAAAAATTAACAAGCTGCCTCAATAGGTAGTGTATTCCTCATTATTAATGGTATTCTTGCAGAGATATGATGACTACTTATCAGAGACATTAAGGGAAAAAAGTGGTCTAGAGCCTAAAACATGGGCTGAATTTAGAGGTAGAGAATGTTGATTTGAATCCCTGGGCAGTTACTAACTATGACTTCAAAGAATTAACTTCATCAGTTTGGGCCTATTCCCTAATGCATCATTAGTCAAAGATCTCTTATTTCTCTTTCTCCTAGAGTTCTAGCAGTTCTCTTACTTTTGGTATAGTTCTAGTGCAATGCTACTATTGGGGAAGCAGTAAAACGTCATAGAACTAAAAAAAAAAAGGAAGGGAAACAGAAAAACTACAACTCATTTATCACCATCACTATTGCCTGTCAGGGATTAAGAGCTGAAAGAACATGGTCCAACTCTGCCTCTGGTTCTTGGGCCTCTTTCTGTTCATGGGTAAGTTCTGGCTCTTGCCAATCCCTTTTTATTGTACACCTGCCAGCTATCTGCTTTGAGGAAATATTGTGTGTGGTTCAGGGCTGAGATGGATATTTCCTTTCTGTTCGTACTTTTAAACGATCATGCTCACCCCTCTGTTTTCTATCTCTACTGAAATCCTAAGAATTGAGCTGTCCAAAAGCATGGCCATCAGAAGAGAATGCAAGCATCAAACCTGGCCTGTCTAATATCTTCTCCCACTTTGAAGAAGACATTGTGGAAATTTATTTCTATTAAAAATTCTCTAAGCCTCAGTGGGCCTCTGATTCCTCAATTACAAAACGAAAGGGATGAGTTTAGGTCTTCTTCCAACTGTGATCTTCTATGGATATATAGTTCCAAGAATTAGTCCTTGGACATTCTCATTTGATCTTTACAAGTCCTACAAAGGAGGCAAAACACATTTTTTACACATTTAAAAATATAGCTGAGGCTCACAGGGGTTAAATAACTTTGTTATAAATCTTAAAGCTAGTAAAGGCAGAATGAAAAAGCATTAGAGGCCCTAAGTATATTTCACACAGTAAGTGTATAGTCAATGTTTGCTGTTTTTAATTGAACTGAAAATTTAATTGTCCCATCTGGTTTTCACTGTACTTTGCTTCCTCTCTACTTTAAACTATACTCAAAAGTTGTCATGCATTCATAAACTAGTGAGATGAGACTATATTTTATGCTGGAAACAATATTGGATTTTGATTCAGAGGACCTAGATTCAAATCTTGTTCTGCCATTTAGGATGTGTTCTTTGGAACATCATTTCATTTATGTGTAAAATGGAAAATGTACTCCATGACTTCTAAGGTCCCTTTTAACTTTAAATTCCTAGCCTTTGGGAAATGAGTTTGGAGTAATCCAGTTTGTTTTTAGATACACAACTATTACTATATTAAAGTGAATAATGGAGAACTGAATGTAATATTTGAAATGTATGCAATAATAGCAATCCCCCATAATTTTTTCCAATTTTTAAGCTTTGCTTACATGATACAAGGAGAGGCTAAAGAGATGAAGGGACCTTCCCTATATCATAAAGCAAGTAAGCAGCAAAGTCAGTTCTTAAGTCCAAACTGATGGCCATCTCTACAGGTAGTAGCTGTGGTCTTCCTCATCATTATCATCACTAACTATTATTGAGTACATGGTACTGTTTTGAGTATTGTACAGAGAAAATTGTACAGAGTAAGTTCCTGGCCTCAGTTGCTTCAAACTAACTAGAAAGAAGAGAAACTTCCCAGAACTCTGTTGGACAGCAGAGAGATGTCACTGTGACTGTGAAAGATTCATACTATGGATGGTTCATATTTAAGGTGATGGATGATGTTTTCAAAATTTGATCTTCAGTACCTATTAGAAACTGTAGCAATGGGTTGGAACAAACCAGGTCAGGAACAGCAGGATTTCCTGAAACTGTAGAGCCATTGTGCCTAGAGTTCATTAATCCGATTTAAATTATATCCCATTTATAATGAATCTCTTCTCTCTGAGGAAAATTCAAGCAAAGACATGTCTCATGAAGTCCATAACTGCATGGAATAGTCCAGGCTAAAAATTTAGAAAGGTGCAGTAAGATATTAGGCTGCACTATGGACAGTTCTTTAGCTCCTCATCTACCTCTGACTTACATTGGGTGTGTTCATTTGGTTTTGTCCTGGCACACTTCTCTCCTCTCTGTACTCTCTCTCTTAAATGATCTCCTCCATTACCATGAGTGCTATTATCACCTGTATGGCTTTCTTTATTTATAACCATCAATAGCTTTATAGCTCTTTAGTTCTAGTCCCCTATTTCTAAAAGCCTACTGAATACCCAAGCACATTGAATTAAAATGAATTTATCCACTTCCCTTTTCCCCACCCAAAGGGGTGGGCAAAATTTATTTTTTTCTTAACTTCTCTATTTTTGTTATTTTCACAACTATATTTTCAGTTAGTTAATCTCATAACCACAGAATCATTTTTAACTCTTCCTTTTCCCTCACCCCTATACCTAACCTATTCTAAAGTCCTGTCAATTCTATCTCTTATACTGGGGGCAAGATGGGGAGGATCCAGTTACAATAGAATATATGCTAGTCATAGAGCCAGAGGAATAAGCAATAAATATGCTTTTCTTCCCATTGATTTGTGTTAAAATGTCAAGAAATCTAGAGGAGAGCCCCTAGCACATTGTGCCAATCATCTACAAAGGATTTATGAAAGGGAATTGACCAAAGTTACCTAAGATGAGAAGTAGAAAATGGTTATAATATACATCATTTTAGGGATGAGATCACAAAGGGATTAAAGTACAGAAATAATATTTCCCCCTTCTGTCCTCTTTCTTTCACTCACATTGTCACCAACTTAGTTCAATTTCTAATGTCCTCTCACTTAGATTATTGGGATAGTTTTCTGATTGGTTTTCCATGCATCCACCTTTTATCTTCTCTAAACCTTCCTTTAAATATCCCCCCAAAAAATTATAAGAATGACCATTTTTCTATCTTTCTTTAGGTTTTTCATCCTCCTCTTATAGCTCCACTATTAGTTTTCCCCAATATTCCATCAGAGATCCCTTTCTCTTCTTTTTTTTACACATTCTCCCTAGCTAATCTCATATTCTGCAAATATGAGCTTTATGAAGATGACTTACAAGTATCTATCTTTACTCCAACCTCTCTTCAGAGACTGGTTTATTTTAATTCAATAAGCATTTATTATTATTCTCCATCTCTAAATAGAATCTAGATACCTCCACTTGGGTGTCCTGCCGGAAATTTAAATGCAAATTTCAAAAACTAGTATGTCAGCTTTCATGCTAACTCCTATCTGTCTTTCCTTACTAACTACTCTTTTTCTGAAAATGGCTCACCCTTTTCCAATAATTTTGTTGCTATCTTTTACCACTTATCCATCTCCTCTCTCTGTGTATATGTCTCTGTCTCTGTCTCTCTCTGTCTCTCTGTCTTTCTGTCTCTGTCTCTCTCTCTCTCTCTCTCTGCATCTTTCTTTTTCCTCTTCTCTTCCCTTTAATTTCTCTCTTTTCCTTTGCTGTATCTGCATCTTTCCCTCATTGCCAAGTTCTTTCTTTTATTCTCCATACTTAGTCTTTTTATTTGATGTCATGGAGAGAAATTTGGGAAATATCTCATAGTGTTATCACCTTCAGAGATAGCCCTAAGCTGGATAGACAAACAGCTCTAATCAAAGATGCTATTTAACAATATTTCATTTGTCTGATGCTTCATGGTTTTCATGCAAATTATCCCCATAATATTTTTGCAAATCTGTTAAGTGAACAGAGCAAGGATTATTATAAACTGAGACATTTCCAAGTTCACATAGGTAGTAAATGACAGAGCCATGACTAAGACACTGAACTTTTTGTTAATTTTGGCACTCTTGCTCATATAAAAAAAGATTTAATGTCATATATATGCTATTTGCTATAAGGTATCTAAAAGTGTAAGCTCTTTGTCATTCAATGATCTCAGACAAGACTGCTTTTATGATTAAGACTCTGGGGAATGGAAATAGGAGGTTGGGTACAGTAGAAATTTGAGAGAGTGAGTTAGGTGAGAAGGAAACAGGTTTCTTTGAAAAGAAAGGTTAGAAATGAGCTGTTTGCTATATGACATTTATATGGTAAGATAGTAGTAATAGACTAAAGAATTATGAGCATTTAATTTTAACTAACTTGGGCTACATAATTCTAGAAATCTAATCTAAAACTGATATAGCTTCACAAATTTATACATTCAGAACTTCAAAAGAATAAATAATGCCATTTAAAATAAATTATTCACAACTACAGAAAATGTAGATTCATATGATGCTTTATGTCTAAAACATCATATATAGAGAATAAGTTCCTTAACATCAAGGACTATGTGCCATTTTGTCTTTGAATACCAAAGGAAGTACTGTTACAGGAGTCAGGAAGATCTAGGTTCAAGTGCCACCTCTGACACATGCCAGCTGTGTGACCATGGGCAAGTTACTTAACATCTCAGTACCCAAGAGAATTATTCAGACTATAAGTACCAAATGAATTGCTGATCTGCATCAGTGGAAGAAATTTCCATGTTAGGAGTTTCCCTTCTGATGAAATCAGAAATGTGTACTTACCAAAAAGAAAAAAAAAACAGAATTGAGCATATTACTTTGCATATAGTCAACATAAAATAAATAACAACTGTTGAATTGTTATTGAACATATAATATAGTAGCTCATTCATCCAACAAAAATGACTATGTTCACTACAAAGTTGTTATTTAATCTTGGACCCTCATTGTAGCTTCACTCCTTTCTAGCTATTCCTCTATTTCAACATTTCTCAAAATACTACCTGGGAACCCTTGGAGATCCCCATGACTCTTACAGAATGTCTACAAAATCAAAAGCATTTTCATAATAATATTTAATAATACTTAGTAACTTCTGATGTAAATATCAGTGGACATAACCACATTAAAAAAATACCTTTACTAGAGCCAATTATCATTTCAATTTATTATTCTACATCTCTCTTTACTTTCTTGGTCAAACTCCCCCAAAAAGCTACATTTGCTGCCTCCACTACTTCTCATACTGCTTAATAAACCAATTAGAAAATGATAACTAGAGGGGAATTCTTTAATAATTGGGAAAAACTGGCTCACAATATTAAAAAAAAACACCTTAGATTCATATCTTACTTATGTTTGTGTTCTAAGCACTTAGCATAGTCTGGCATATAGTTCAGAGCTTAATAAATACTTGTTGACTGATTGACTAAAACTTCACATAATATGCTACACTAAATTCCCTCTGAATTAGAGACAAACAAAAAAAAGATGGAAAGAAACAACAGAGTTATCTCAAGTATCTGTCGAATGAATAGGAGAAATTACTAGAGACAAGGTAAATTTACTTAATTACATAAAAAATTTTAATTTTGGTGTTAAGGTGTTTAGGACTTTTCCTAAACAATCTGACAATTGAGTATAAAGTTATTACTTAAAAAGCCAGGCAATGGGGTGCAAATAATCCAATATGAAGGCTTTGTCCACTGGATGAAGGCAACTGACTAAGGATCAGGAATGACCTTTGTGTCTTTTAAAAAGGAAACTAGTCATGTCTGGAATCAGTAAGTTCTGACAATAAAATCAGCCCTGCAGGAAGCTTTCAGCTCTTGCAGAGTCATTCTTTATCTTTTTCTGTGGTCCTTTATAGCAGAGAGCAGCAAGAAGAATACGGGGAGAAGGGCTCTTTCTTTTCCTCCATCTCCCATCAATAGTTTGCTGCATCTTGCAGCAAAATCAGCATTATTGAGGATATGTTCTTGCACAAAATCTAAGGGGGGAGATTCAAGACTATTGCTTCCTGACCCCCAAGTTGTGTAAAAGAGGATGATTCTGAATTAACTAGGGAAAACAATTTCAGAATTAGAGTTTTAGCAAAGAACAGGGATTTGGGGGGCACAGCAACCAGTTCTGAGGGTGGCCTCATAGTTCAGGTTTCTGAGTTCAACAGTTCTAGACAATCTTCTAGAAGGGCAAGATTTCTCAAAGCATGTTGCTTTTTGGATAAGGAAGAAGACAATAACTATGATTACTGAGCAGTGTCTTGTTATGGAGAACAAAGTCACTAAGGATTTTGCAAGATTAAAAAGCTAGAGGCAGCAAAAACAGCAACCAAGCAGTACCCCACAGACAGTAAAATGTGTGTGGAGAAGGCTACAAGGCAAAGTATACCAGAACAGCACAAAAGACTTCATGTTCTTGCAGTCTGCAGCATCAGAGGAATGAACTTTCTTCATATCTAACTTGACTGTACTTCTACTTTCTGTTCATGACTTCTATGTATATCCACTTTTTCTTACAATGCTGAGTACATTTATAGAAAAACATGGCCCAAGTCTATGATAGGTTTCTTTAATAATTTTCTTAACAACTATTTCAGTAAATTTCTCTTTGTTGACCTTATTGTGTCTCCTGGCTCATTTTAAAAAAATAAATATGATGCTTCTGCTTAATGAACTATGAGCTTAATGAACCTGGGTAACCATCTTCCCATGGAACCCAACCTACAGGTACAGGAAAAGAGAAAGCCAAAAGGGACCCTATATCATTCTGGCAGATATACCTACATGCATACATATATACATGTACATGCACATGTATACACATACATATATATTTAAGGTAGAAAGAAAAACAACAGCATAGGGAAATAATTTATGATAAAAATAACAGGTAAAAAACACATATGTTTTTATCTAAGCTAGGTGGTGCAATGGTAGAGCACCAGCCCTGAAGTGAGAAGGACCTTAGTTCAAATCTGGCCTGAGACACTTAACACTTCCTAGCTGTGTGACTTTGAGCAAATCACTTAACCCCAACTGCCTCAGCCAAAAAAAAAAACAAAAAAACAAAAACATATGTTTAATATAAAGGAATTGATAATAATATTCAATGGCAAAACCAAAATCTTAATAGATAAAAAGATATGAATAAAAAATTTACAGAAATAAAACATGTTATCACTTAAAAAATATGTTCAACCCCATTAGAAATCAGAGAAATATAAATTAAAGCAAATTTAAGATTATACCCATCAAAAATGGCAGAGAGTTAAGAATAATAAAACTCAGGACAGTTAGATAGCACATTAGACAGACTGCCGGTCCTGAAGTCAGAAGGACCTGAGTTCAAATCCAGTCTCAGACATTTAACACTTCCTAGCTGGTAACCCCAAGCAAGTCACTTAACCCCAATTGCCTCAGCAAAATAATAATAATAATAATAAAACTCAGTGTTAGTGTGGTTGGGATAAATAAAAACATTCATATTCTGCTAGCGAATTTACAAAATGCCATAATCTCTTTGCAGACCAAGAGTTACTAAAATAATCATACCATTTGACCCAATAATCTCATAATTAGGAATATAACTAAGAAGAGTTAACTAAAAGAAAAGAAAAATGTCCTGAGTTTAAAGATGTTTATAGAAACATTGTCATAACAAGACAAAACAAAGAACCCCAAAAGCAAAAAGTTACAAAAACATGCAACAGTTATAGAATGAGTAGATAAATTTGTTGTTCAGTTGTTTCCAGTTATGTCTGACTCTTCATGATCCTCTCCAGGGTTTTCTTAGCAAAGATACTGTAACGTTTTGCTGTTTTCTTCTCTAACTCATATTGTATTTGAGTAAACTGAGGCAAACAGAGTTAAGTGATTTGCCCAGGTTCATACAACTAGAAAATATTTGAGGTCAGATTTGAACTCAGTTCCAGGCCCAGCACTCTCTCTCCTGCACCATCTAGTTGCCTTCTGGATAACTTTAAGTGTATGAAAATAATAGGATACTATAATATGCATAAGATTTATAAATATAAAGAATGTAAAAAATTTGGAGAGATCCATATTAATTCATGTGAAGACCAAAAAGAGTAGAGACAGAGTACACAGTGACTATGACCATACAAATGGGAAATGTAAATATAAATATTTCAAAAAGAATAGATAAAAGGAAATTAAAGAAAACATAAAGGGATCAATTGATTAATTACATTTTAAAGTTGGAATTGATGTATTTATATGTAAATAATTATAAAATATATTTGTTGGTTTCTACCAATAGTTAAATTTGTTTATGCATTAATTATTTAACTTTTAAAAAATTAACTTTAAAAAAAATTAACTCTAGCCAACTACAGTTCCTTTCATGGTGGTCATCTAACATTTAATTACCACTTTTTTCTGAGCTTAGTGCTAGCCACTATTTGGTGGTCTTCTTTCTGGACATCAGATTACTGAAGAAAATTTAGGGAGAATATTCAAAGAGAATTTTCAGATGGGAAGTTGTAGATAGGATTTCCATCCCTATTCACCTTAAAGCCTTTGGAATATGAGAATTTTGAATCATGAATAACAAAAATTTTTCCACAATAGTGAGTAAATTCCATGAGAATGAAGACATAGAGTCTCATGCTCTGTCTTAAAATTCTTAGACTGTCAATTCTCCACCTTCAGGCCCAGGATAATATGAGTCACCTATCTTTTCCATCCAATCTCTTCTTTTTTCATCTTCCTTACTTTCTCACTTTTATCCCCCTCTCCATTCCAGCACTTGTTCCATCATCCCTCTACTCCCCCCTTTTTTCATTATCCCTCAGCCTCTACTCTTCTCTCTCCACCCTCTTCTACTTTATCCCTCTATTCTTCATTTAATTACAATTCTCCCTCCAATCTCTCCCTCCTCCATTCTCCCTTTACTTCCCTCTCTTCCATCCCCTTTCACCTTCCTACAACTCTTCCTGAAATTCTATCCTCCCTTCACTCTTTATCTTCTTCCCTGTATCCACCATTCTTCCTCTCAGGTTTTTGGAGAGAATGGAAAAGAAACTTACTAAAGGAGAAAAAAAATGTTTGGCACCCACATAATAAGGAATACATTGAACTCACAATTAACCACCCTAATTCAGGGAAATGTGCATGACTAATTGCCCCATGTGCTATTTTCTGGTTTAATGAAGCATTAATTGATTTTCCCCCATAGAAGCAGGCCTTCCTTTCTAATTCTCTTTAGTTCAGGGTAGAAATTTCTTGCTATTAGTCTAGAAATACTTGGATTGAAACATCATCTCTATCATTTATTATCTATATAACTTTAGACAGCCAATAAATTCCTGGGACCTTAGATCCTTCATCTGTAATAAATCATTTCACAAAACTATTACAAAATTAAATGGGATTTAGTGCATAATCCAGGAACTAAGAGGTACAAGGATGAAAATAAGAAGCAGAAAACAAGGTGTCTTCCAAAAACTTAGTTGAATCTTGAATCTTGAGCTCTTAGCATGAAGAGTGCAGTGAAGAATGAAAAACTCACTTATTAGCTCTGTGATTTGTGTGGCAAATCACTTAATCTCTTTCAAGATTCCATTTTCTCATTTGTATAGTGACAATAATAGTCCCTACTTCACACATTTATGAAGATGAAGATATGAAAAATGCTTTGCAAATATTAAAGCTCAACATAAATGCTAGTTACTATTTTCATTTTACTCCTGGTCATCAATAACAACCAAGGAATATTTGTTCTCATGGTACCTTCATTTTTTTTGTCAACATCATTAAGAATTCAATGAGCCAGGGGCAGCTAGGTAGTACAGTGGATAGAGCACCAACCCTGAAGTCAGGAGAACCTGAGTTCAAATTTGACCTCAGACACATAAGATTTATGAATATAAAGAATGTAAAAAATTTAAAGAGATTCATATTAATTCATGTGAAGACCAAAAAAAGTAGAGACAGAGTAAGTACACAGTGACTATGACCATACAAATGGAGAAATCTAAATATAAATATTTCAGAAAGAATAGATAAAAGGAAATTAAAGAAAACACAAAGGGATCAATTGATTAATTACATTTTAAAGTAATGTTTCCTAGCTGTGTGACCCTAGGCTTAACCTCAATTGCCTCAGGGGAAAAAAAAGATAAAATGCAAGGAAACTAAGAATTCAATGAGCTAATTCCACTGAGTCGGGAGGAATCCCTTCCTGATGACAATTGAAAGGTTTCTTAACTATGCAGTCAAAAGCAGAAGACCACAGAGAATCAGGTTCCCAAATCAAGTTATCCAAATCATCCAAGACTTCTTTCTTTCTGCATTGACCTTCCCTCAGATCATCTACAAGGTCTACCATGAGGTCATTTAAATAAATCCTGCTGACAATAACCAAAATTTCTAGACATTCCAATAATTAAAATGCAGAATTGGAATGAAATAAAATACTTGGAGATGTTATAAAATTTAACAAAGAAATTTTTACTCAATAAGAATGTAATAAAGATATTGAGCAAAAATAGGTTTGTTTGTTTTTTAATTAGATATTATGCCTTTCAATCCTTAATTTGTTATGGGGACAAAGTCCCTCAAAATTGAATGGGAAATCCATCTATCCTGAAGAACTCAGACTATCTATGCCCTAGCTTTCTATGTCATAAGCACCTTCAAAACTATTATCAACCATTTGCACCTTAGTGTTCTGGACCAATTCAATCTCAAGAAATATTTCATTGTTTTCTAAAGGGGAAAATGAATTTAGATGTTTTAAATTCTTTTAAAACTTCATTTAAATTCTTTTGGGAGTCACACACTGGACGGTGCAACCAAAGGGAATATGTGTGGCCAGAAAATACAAATAAAGATGTGCACAGCAAGTGTCCATGTGCTCAAGGCAAATACATAAAGGTGGCATAATGAATAATGTATTGGAGTAAGAAAGAAATGAGTATTTCCTACCTCATACACGTGCTGTTTAGTGCTAATAAGCAAGTCATTTAAAATTTTCAACCTCATTTTTCACATACATAAAATGGGAATATCACCAACTTCCCAGGTTTGATATGAAAATCAAATCAAATAATACATGTAAAAATTTTTGAAAACTCTAAAGCACTGTCTAAATGCTTGTTATCAGTAGACCTATTATTACAGGACTGTGTGATAAAAGCAATTCTGTGTCCAATATTACATAGTTGCTTATATTCTTCTGGGATTTAATTGCCTTATTCTTTACTTCTCTCTTCTCTGATAATCACATCTCTATGATTGGGATATTGTTTGTCCTGAAATATCTTTGTTCTCTATCAGGTTATCTCTGCTAGATGTCTCTGGCAATCTTGTGGTCATCCAGCTTTTCTCTGCTAGTCTTCAGCTATTTAACTTTTTTAAAGACAGGTCTATAACCCTCTACTATCATCTAGTGGTGTGTAACAGGCAGAAAGCCCCTACCTAGTGGGGAGAATTAGATTATCATTTTAACTCCTGGAAAATCTGACTTCAGGTCAATACCTCCAGACTCTTGAGCCTTCATTCAAAATACTCACAAGAGCCATGTGAGAACTAAGGAGATAAGACCCCTTTCCTAAACAAGATCTTTTAGGATTGTTATGGAAATGAAGCTGGGGTCAAAAAGAAAAGACTGATTGAATGAATCAAACCCATTAGTTCCCATTCCAGCATCCAATATCTTCCTTTATTACTTATGACAAAAACCAGTGACTTCTGTGCTGCATTTCAGCCAGCACAAACTTCACTGGTTAGTAAATATTACTTGAATTAAATTTATATCTTTTAAATGAAAAAACTGGCAAGATCATCTCTAAGATCCCCTCTAACTCTGTCTTATAATTCAATTATTTCCATGCTTACTTTGATCAAAAGGCGTTCTCATTCCCTGAATTATTAGAAGCAGAATGATACAGTACAATGTTAAAACCATAGGATTTGGAGTGAAAGGACCAACATTTAAATCCTGCTTCTTTCTTTTGTGCTAAGTGTGAAATCTTATGCAACTCAGTTAATCTCTCAAGGACACAGTTTCCTCTTCTATAAGGTGAGACCTTGAAGGTCCCTTCCAACTCTGGATCGATGATCTAGAGCAATTGTTCCTTTTTAGTTCAAGAACCCCTTAGAAGCTCACAAAACTAGTCCAATGTGTTTAGGGGCTTGCACTAAAAATTAGTTAATAGTATGTTAAGCAGTAAATAATTGTTTGATCTTGTCACAAATATATATTTTCCTCAACAAGCATTCAGTTTCTAATAATTCAGGAAATAAGAACCCAATTTGATCAAGATAAGCATAGAAATAACTGTATTATGAGACAGAGAACTAGAGGATATCTTAGAGATGATCTTGCCAATAGTAAGCATGTGAGATCTTACCAGATTGTTTCTTTGAATTCTTACAGAATGTCTCACATTAAATATTTTATCATTTTCTATTTCTAGAGTTTTTATAATTATAAGAATAATACAACTTTAGATTTTTATCATTATAATTACAATATACAATATACAAGATTTTTATCATTATAATTATATGCAATATATACAATATACATTTAAATTTGGATCTTTGGTGAATAAATAAATTTATGAGCAGTATACTAAATTACTCTAGGATAACAACACTTTTAACACCACACTTTTTTGTTGTTGTTGATAGGGGTTCATAGAACAACAATTTAAAAAACCCAATGTGAATTAGACTATAGACAGAAATGGAGTTTCTAATTAGTAGAGAAAAGCTGTCCTAGGACTGAAAATGTTTGTGGATAATTTATAAGGTAAATAATTAACATATAATAATAATAACTAGCCTTTCTATGGCACTTACTATGTGCCAGGTACTATACTAAGTGTTGATCCTTGCAACAAACCTTGAAGTTTTGACTTGTTATTGCTAGAAGATGAATTGATATAGGACTGTGCCCTACCCTAACCACCTTGGGAGTGGGAAAAATTTTTTGATTAGGGAACTTGGGGGCAAACAGTTTCCTGGCTATTATCAGCTGTATGCAGACAAGGAAAGGATACAGTAAAAGTAGCATTATGAAGCCCTATCCTATTCCACAATGGGAAGTTGTGGAGGAAGGAAAAGAAGAAAGAAAAGTTTAATTGAGATTAGAATATGACATACCAGCTCCATTTGTTTAATGGAAAAGTCTTGGTCATCTGGCTATGGAGAAAGGAGGAAGTCATGAATCCTTAGAAATTCTGTGTATCCATCTCCCAAAATGGTGGAATCAGATTTGATTTCACAACTGCTTTCTGGACAAAAGTAGTGTTACCAGAATTCCCCTCTAAGCCCTATTCAAAAATTCCTGGTAATTTAAGAGATTCTTATGGTTTTCAGGGACAATTAGTTAGAATAAATTCTCCTGCATTTTTCTTAGTGGTTTAGGTTAAAAAAAGAACAAGAATGTGTAACTTTTATCAACACATAAGCAAAAGACATCCACAGCCACAATGTTATCTTCTTTGGCCTCCCTGGAACTCTCATTCTTTCTGTAAGCATTGATAAATGGATGTAATAGATGAATGGAAAGATGGATAAGGGAAGAGAGAGATAGAGAGAAAGAGAAAGGCAGAGATGCAGAGACAGAAAGAGAGACAGACAGAGATAAAGAAACAAAGGCAGAGATGGAGACACAAAGACAGACACAAAGACAGACACACACACACACACACACACACACACGAGAGAGAGAGAGAGAGAGAGAGAGAGAGAGAGAGAGAGAGAGAGAGAGAGAGAATATATTAAGTGTTTACTATGTTCCAAGTAAGGTGTTAAACTACTTTGGTATATAGATGCAAGGAAATAAGATGGCCCCCACTCTCAAGCTTACATTCTAATAGGGAAAGATAAAACATGAAGGAGAGCTGGAAGTAGGGAAAGATACCCACTTGCTCATGGGCAAGGCAATTCAAGGGGAGATGGAACAGCCCTGAGAAAGCAGTCAGTCAGAAGTGAAGTACACAACATACCTAAGGTTCCTTGGGGCATAATAAGTCCAGCAAAAGATTCATCAGTCATTGACCAGTTTCCAATAGAGCCCTATACTGGTCTCCCTGTATCCCATTTTGCAAGTACAAAGCCATTCTTCAGTGCTTCCAATAGCCAAACTTCTAAAAGTTACTACTTTGACTGTTAGGCTCAAAAATATTACCCATATCACAACATACAAATTTCTTAGCCTAGCCCTGAAACTTCTCTTTCCACTGATGTCTGTTCCTAATTTACTTTTCTAGTCTTGTCTGCCACCCCTGATAGACATCATAATAATAATACACATATATATCACTAAATTAAGCATCCTCCTATAGCCCTGTGAGGTAGATATTCATAGTATTCTTATCCTCATTTAAAAATGAAGAAACTAAACTTGGGTATCCAACAGGTATTTACCTGTTTCCCTTCTAGTTTTTACTACATTAGATTTGTTTGTGCAAAATCTCTCTAATTTTATGTAATTGTTGTCCATAATTTTATTGTCCATTGTTCAAAACTGTCCATTTTGTCATATGTAAACTTCTCTATCTCTTTAGTCATGAACTCTTTCCCTTATCCATAGATCCAAAAGGTAATTTCTTACCTTTTCCTTTAATTTGTTTACAATGTGACTTTTTATGTTTAGGTCATGTATCCATTTGGAATTTATCTTGGCATATGATTATGAGGTATTTGTTTAAACTTAATTTCTGCCAGACTTATGTCAGTTTTCCTAGCAGTTTTTTTTTCTTAATCAGAGGAGTTCTTCCCCTTTCCCCACCAGGAATGGAATATTGAGGTCTATTTTGCTTGTTTCTGTATGGTATGTATCTAATCTGTTCCAATCATTAACCTCATCCTCTCAGCTTTTCCAAATCCTACCCATACTACAAAATCCAATTCAAGTTATATTTCCTTCATGAAGTCTTCCTTGATTATCCCATTCTGCAAAGACTGTTCCCTTTCTCTTCTGAAGAGATGTGGCATTTATTGTCCTACCTCTTTGGGAAGTATCAGTGTTTTATTGTGATCTGCTGTGCCTCTGAATCATCTCTGGCTAGTCTAGGGGGTTTTGATATTTTTTGTGTCATAGATCTCTTTGGCAGTCTCAGAATTATACTTTAGTGTACTAAATAAATTACTTAGAATTACAAAGGAAATCAGTTATACTAAAATACAGTCATCAAAACTTTTTTTAAGTTTTTATAATTTCATAAATCTCAGGAAAAGAATCCTTGAGTTAGGCTGTAAACTCCTCAAGGACACTGCCACTGTGGTCTGCCTGGAACTTAGTATCTTAATAGGACTTCAGTCAATCAGCATTTATTTATTGTTAGCTCATTGATCTGGAGTCCTTAGTTGTTGCCTTAATTCCTTTTCTGAACACAATGAAAAGCCTAAGAAGTACTTGAAACCAATTCATCCATCTGGGGAAGGGGTTGGTGGGGAATGTACTGAATGAAGAGACAACCTTTCAGAGTGTTCATGTGTCCACATTTCAGTGGGGGACTGTGGTCTCCAAAACTATCCTACAGAGGAGGCCAAGAATGGTCCTGCTAATATTTGTCAAATGATACCAACATCCTACTATATTTTTTTTTGCTTTTTCCTGAGGCAATTGGGGTTAAGTGACTTGCCCAGGGTCACACAGCTAGGATGCGTTAAGTATCTTGAGATCAGATTTGAACTCAGGTCCTCCTGACTTCAGGGCTGGTGCTCTATCCACTGCACCACCTAGCTGCCCCATCCTACTATAGTTTTGAGGATAACAAAACATCCTTTCTTCCCAAAATGAGCCCTAAATTCTCCAGCTTTCCTTGGTTTTTCTCAGACTGTTCCCAATGTTCCCTCTTCATCAGCTAAATTCTAACCCATCCTTTAAAGTCCAACTCAAATTCTGCAAGGTACTCCTTGATCCCACTAGCTAGTCATAACCTAATCCCAAGAATTTCCCTCCCCTCAAGGACTTTGTTTTGTCTCTCTAGTGTTTTTATCATGCAAAGCTATATATTATAGTTATCTGAATTGGTTTCTAGCCAATTCCTTCCCCAAAAGACTGTGAGCCTCATGAAGGCAGGGACAATAGCTTTTTTAACTCTAAGACTGGTACTTATTCCACTTGGCTTTTAATTCTACCCACAAATCTCCTAGATGTATATAAATTCAAAGTGATCCTGATAATCCCATCTCTATTTGTATCTAAATTCTGAGTCTATCAAAGTGTTTAGTAAGGTGTTCTACAAACATTATAGAAAATTAATAAATATTAATGACCATATTATTTCAATAACCTACAGAGGCAGTCATAGCCATAGCTTGAAGCCACAGTAACAGACATAACTACAAGTGTTTTTCTCTCCCCCTCCTCTCCTTAGCACTTCAGCACTGCCACTGCCCTCCCTCTTCCTTCACCTTCACCTACTCCCCTCTCACTTAAAGAGAAACCTGATTCGCTTCCTGGCTAAACTGTTCTCAGTTTTTGCTGAGGCCCCCAAGATGTAGGTGATAATGGAGACTTCAGAGAACAGAAATTCACTATCTCAGCTGCAGCTGCTGCTGCCCTATCACAAAAGCAGGTCACAACTTTATCAGATGAGTCACACACACACACACACACACACACACACACACACACACACATATATACACACGTATTCCCAGGGTTTTTAAGTAGGGGACCAGAATGACTAGCAACACAAAGGCACACCAGCCAATTTATTAATTTCACATCCTCTCCAACTCCTGAAACCAAAGCTACACAAAGTGTAAGGGTGAACGGAACTTGGGAGAGTCATCAAAGTCTAATGAAATTCTATTAAATTTTTAACACAAGTACTGGGGATACAAAGGCAAAAAAAAAAGATGGGGGGAGGGGAAAAGAGGGGGGGACATGAGTTTGGCTAACTGATCTCCACAATGGCCTAATTCAAAGGGATTCAAGTTATTTAGGAGAAAACATGAATGATGGAAGGAGCACTTTGTTTTTTCCTAAATTCTGTTCCTGGAAGGAAGGAATCACAGAGCTCACATTGACAACTTCCTCATAATAATAGCTAATGTACAGGTTGGCAAAGTTCTTTACATATGTTTTTTCCTTTGATGTGACTCACTAACAGCCTTGTGACATTATTGCTCAAGTCATTCAATCATGTTCGACTCTTTGTAATCCCATATGGGGTTTTCTTCTTCTTCTTCCTCCTCCTCCTCCTCCTCTTCTTTTTCTTCTTCTTTTGCTGAGGCAATTGGGGTTAAGTGACTTGCCCAAGGTCACATAGCTAGGAAGTGTTAAGTGTCTGAGGCCATCTTTGAACTCAGGTTCTCCTGACTTCAGGGCTGTGCTTCCAATGCACCACCTACCTGCCCCCCATGTGGGGTTTTCTTAACAGATACTGGAGTGGTTTGCCATTTCCTTTATCCAGCTCATCTTACAAATGAGGGAACTGAAGGAAATAGGGTAAAGTGACTTTTCAAGGGTCATACGGTTAGTAAGAGCCTGAGTCCAGATCTGACCTCAGTAAAATGAGAGTTTCTGACCTATCTACTGAACCACCTAGCTGCACTTGTTAAGTATGTGCTGTTATTACATCTCTTTCTACCGATGAAAAAACAGGCTGAGAAAAATAAAGTGATTTTTCCAGAGAGGTGCAGTTAGGAAATGCTGAGACAGGATTAAAACTCAGGTCTTCATTCTTTCCACTGTTCCACTTAGTTTCCTGTCTACAAGGAAAGGAGTTGGTTAGCCATGAGAGAGAGATGATAAGTTATTGCTCAAGAAATTTTGCATTAGAGAAGATGACTCAGTGAGGATAATAGATAATAAGTAAAGCTAAAAGAATTAGGATTCAAGTGAGTTATGAGTGGAGCAACGGGAAGGGCTTATATGGGGGAAAATTCTTCTAGGCAGAAATCTTCAAGGTATCTACTGAATGTAAGGTTATCTCTTGCTGGGTTTTCAGTTTTTCTTGGGTTTTTTTTTTTGTTTGTTTGTTTGTTTGTTTGTTTGGGGCTTTCATGTCCAGGAACTAACATGATGCATCCTGAATGCTTAGCTTCAAGGGTCAGTACAGAAGCTGTTTAAGGTTTTATAAACCTTAGCCATTCTAAATAATTACTCATTCAAGGTCCCCATTGTCTAGTAAATTGACATCTTGATGCAGACCTGATAGTGAATCTTCCTATTGATCAATGGGCTTTTGCTCCAAGAATTTTTCATTTTAGGGAGGGACAGGTTGATAATATCTAAAGTTTCTAGGGTGTCACACCTAATGCAGTCACCACAAGGCAAGAATGAAAATTAGATGAAAAATATTAAAGTTTCAGTTAGTCTTCTCACCCAGATCAACTGCCATCTTTGTTTCTTGCACAAGACACTCGACCTTTCAAATCTATGAATTTCCCTTTGACTATCCTCCATATTTGAAACAATCTCCCTCTTTACCTTTGCCTCTAGAATTCTCTGATTTCATTCAAGTCTCAGCTAAAATCCCACCTTCTACAAGAAGCTTGTTCTAATTGCTCATTAATTTTAGTTTAACTTAAATTTAAATTTAATTTTTAATTTACTAAATTTAATTTAGTAAATAAATTTAATTAAATTTAGGGGGAATTTAATCTTCCCTCTGCTTATTTCATACTCCATTGGATTATAAATTCCTTGTCTTTTTTCCTTTCTTTGAATCCCTAAAATAGAGCACAGTGTCTAGTTTATAGCAGGTACTTAATAAATGCTTATTGACTGCTAAGTAGACAATAGGTGATCCTTTGTTGCTCCCCATCCCCTTGTTCAAGACCTGTGAGGCTAATTAATAATCATATTTATATGGTGAATTAAAGTATATAAAAATACTTTAACAAATATAATTTTATCAGATCCTAGCAATAACTCTGAAAGATAGATGATATTATTATCTCCATTTTAGATGAGGATAGTGAGATAGAGGCTTGCTGATTTCCCCAGGGTCGTACCACTACTAAGTACTTGAATTTAGATTTGAACTCATTTTTCTGTCTCTAGGTCTCAGCTTCAATACATAGTAATAGATGGATACCTTAGAGATTTCCAACTTATATTGCTGATCCTCTCTATCTTTAATCTTTCTTTTAATATATTAGTATTGGAGGTTAAAGCTACTTTCATATTCTTGGCAGTTATGTCTGGAACTATAAGGTGCAATAGAAAAAGAAGCAGGGATCCTATCTTCCTGTCAAGTTTCCCAGTTTATAGTTTCCCTACAAACATTTTAAATATCACCCAAGCTTAGAGTTCTGACTTTCACTATCTGCTATTCTCACTCTTTTTATTAGGATCCTGGAAGTCTGTAGTGAGATGTCCTTTACCTTTCTTATATTAATCCCTATCTCTAGCATGCTGGATTATTAGTTTCCATGTATTTTATCTTATTTCTTTGTGTATATGAGGCAATTGGGGTTAAGTGACTTGCCCAGGGTCACACAGCTAGGAAGTATTAAGTGTCTGAGGCCATATTTGAACTCAGGTCTTCGTGACTTCAGGGCTGGTGCTCTATCCACTGCACCACTGAGCTGCCCCCTATTTCCTCTTATTTCTAATAGAAGACTATCAATAACTACAAGACTCACAGGTCTGATGAGTGTTGGAAGTCTCTTCTGCCATGAGTGTGCAGCTCCATTGGTTTCACTTATACTGTATGTGTATGCACACTACATACCATGACCTACAACAAGAGTAATGAGGAAACAACTAAATAGATGTCTGTTCAGAGCCTTCCCTTGAAATTTTCAATCTTTGTTCTTAAAGGTATTGGAAACAGCAAATCTTGTGAACCTACAGTTCCATTCCAGGTGCATAAAGCAGCAAAGTAGAATTGACTAAGCTCATCTTCTTCATCATCTGGCCATTAATCCTATGATCTTTTGGCTATAGGATCACTCCTAGAACGTATTCTAAAATACTCTGACATACTGCATTTCACTCTGTAATATTAAAACCATGGATATTCCTTATATAACCCTACTCCCTAGGAAGAACCCCTTTCATACCTACTGTTTTAATTATTCTTCTTTGCTGTCCAAGGTCAATCCCATATGGAAATATGAAACTCCTTTATTTTAACTCATGATTGTAAACAAAGAAAGCCATCTATATATCAATGTCAGTGTCATCAGGCATCCTGAATGATGGAACCAGCTGAACAAATAATATGAAGAGTAACCTTGTACTTATGATGTCTCACTGAGCCTGTCTCAAGTTCTACTATGCTATACATCTCAAATCTCTCTAGTAATCTAAGGACCTAATCCATCTAAATTAATATGAGAAGAGTCCTTAAGGATCTAGATTTCAGTGTATTCTATTAGCTATCAAACTGCTTAAATAAAGACATCTGGACTCTTTATACTGAGTGGCCACAGCATACTTTTTGTCTCATGTTCACCAAATACAAAATCAAGTAGTTGTAGTATCATGTTCCCTGAGCTACCAATACTGAAGCTATCCTTCCCTTTAAGAAGCTTTGAACTTCAATCTTGGAATCACTTCTCTTTGCTTGGCCAGTGAGATTTAGGAGTGTACAAGTCAGGATACCTGGGTATTTATGAAAGGAATGGCATTAATTCTGAAAACACAAGTGTTATCTCAGGTGAATTTCTTTTCCTTTCACTTGGTTCAATTTCTGAGCATGAATTTCTCCAAAATTATGACTTCCCCAATTTGGGAGATAACTGGGAAGTTCTACAAGAACTTTCTTAAACATCCACTATGTGTCAGGCATTGCACTAAGTAATTCATAAATATTACCTTGTTCGATTCTCAAAACAGTCCTGGGAGGCAGGCATTGTAATCATCCCCATTTCACCATTGAGGAAATTGAGGAAGTTAGAGGTTAAGTCATTTGCCCAAATCACATAGCTAGTAAGTATGTGAGTCTAGATTTGAACTCAGGTCTTTCTGACTCTAGGGCCATTATTTTATTCACTGATTCACCCAGCTGCCTTGAAGTACTGCATACCATCTTGAGGCATCTTATTGGAATTTTCTGCTTTTTTGTTCTTTTATATTAAGCTTGCCTTTTACCAAATGTTAATGAAAGTGTACAAAGAAGAAAAAAGTAAATCAAATGTCATTACTGGTCTAAATAAAATAAAGGAATTAAGTTGAAATTTGCTATGAACATAAAGAAATAACATAATAATACTAGAATGAAATGTCCATTTTTATGCTAAGGGAATATATCATTGTAGAATAATAATTTAGTACTGCAAAAACATTAGAATGAAATATTAATTGTGAAATATTATTTAAAAATCAAGGTAGAATACTAATTGATAGTAATTGTCATGGAACATGAATGGGAATCTTTCAGTAGTCTTGTCCAATGGATTTCAGAATGGATACTAGGATACCTGTTATGCATGGCTGGAATAAGCACGAATACACACACACATACACACACACACACACACACACACACACTCCCTTTTTGGTCTCTTCTATAAGATTTATATGAAGAAATATAGGGATCAAATAAGACATCACAACAATGAGTGTTAGTATCCCTCAGAAGATGACCGGGCATAATAGAAATAGCACTGGATTTGAAGTATTGGAGTAAAATGATCTTTAAGGCCCCTGGTTTCAGTTTTCTCAATTTATAATGCTGTAAATCCTCATTCTATTATTTACCTATTGTGTTGTCTTGGGCAAGCTCCTTCCTTCCTAGAGACTCAATTTCTTCATCTGTCAAATGGAGCCGACATTAATTATGCTATCTCATTTACAGAGTGATTGTTGGGAAAGTGCTTTGTAAAGATTAAAGCTAAACAAAACAGGAGCTATGGTTAAATTTCTTTGCATCTTCACAATGTAAGTACTTGGTACAGTATAAGCATTTAGTAAATGCTTGCTGACTTACTGAAATAGAAGTTCAGAAATTCTGAAATTTATCCCAGGTTTACACAATCAATCAGGGGCAGAGTCCTTAAATAAAAGAGTATAAGAAAAATGGATGCTATGATTTTTTTCCCAAATTTCAGTCCCCTCAGGGGGATCCCTCATCTGGAGGCTCCCTAGGGAATAAGGTCAATTGTCAGTGATAAACCTCACAGGTGGCTGTGATCTACAAATGGAAACTTAAAGCAAGGATGCAAAGAAGACAGTCAAAGGAAGGAGTTAGCTCAATCCAGGGAAGACTTGCTAGTCTCTAGACAGACTTTATAGCCTCCTATCTCTCCTTTTCTTTCATACCACCACCAGATCAAACTTTTTTTTACCTAAATCTAGGTATTTCTCTGATATTGCCCTATTTCCTACATATGCCTGGCATTTAAGGCATCCACAGTTTGGTGCCACTATATTTCTCATCATATCATTCCTTTCTACACAATATAAATTCCAGTCAAAATGGGGTATTTGCTCTTGCCCCTAGTGATCCCATGCTCTACCATCTCAATAACTTTTTCAGGTAATTCTTTGTCCTATAGAATCTTCTTCTGTAAGTTGAAATCTTATCATTAAATTCTATTTCCTCCATAAAAACTTTATTGATATTCACATTTTAAGGATTCTTCCCCACTCCATTCAATATTCCTAGAGCTTGCATAGCACTTTTTTTTGTAATTCATACATTTTCACATATCATTACAAATGAGTTATCTGTACAGCTTTCTTATCCCTCCCCAGAATAGAAGCACTGAGATTGTTTCATCTAAAATTTTTATCCCTTCAGCACCCTAATATTGCACTCTGCATCCAGTTGGTGCTTAGTAAATGCTAAAGTTGAAGGAATGCAGCATTTCTGAGACCCTTAGAATCTTTCTTTCCTCTTATTGGTTCCTGCAGCATAAGGACAGTTTAACAAGCATTTAGAATAAACTGTTACCACCAGGATATGAATTCAGGACCACTAGAAAGGCCTTTCAGCTTCCCAAAATGTTACCCTTCCCAATGAAATGTGTCCCATTTCACCATTTGTGAGTCATTTCGCTGGCTTATGTTTTTGATCCCTGCTGAAGTTCAAAAACCCTTAGGGAAGTTAATATACTAAATTTTATAAGTCTTTTGCACTTTACTATAAATGAGATATGAGAAAAGCATGGTTTCATATGATATACAGGTGAGAAAGCATTATAATAGATCTTATAATTATAATTATATTACGAGGTCTCTGGGTCAGAGGTGAAAGATGAAATTCCACCAAGAGGGTAGAAAACTCACAGAAAAGAGAGAGTAGAGTCCTGGCAAGGTTTCTTGACCTAATTAACTTGCTTTGGAAGTACAATCTGCTTCTTTCCTTCCATAAATAAGGAGATTTTACTGGAAATAAACAATTTTCAACATCATTTCCTTGGATACTTCTTGCAATATTTTAGCAAGTTTCTAATTGAGCAGAAATTAGACTAAATGTTTGAAGCACTTAGTTCTAAAGCTTTAGCCTATAAGAACAAAAAAATTAAACTTTACATTAAAGGAATTATGTTCCATGAAAAAAAATTACCATGTAAGTTGAATTTTTATATTTTTTTCATGCAGAAATATTACTTTTTCCATGCAAGGAACTCCCAGGAAGGAAAGTCAACCAATGCAGACAATTGTTTTGCAAATTAAAATCTAAGTGAGTTGTAAGAGGCATAGGGTGTTTAAGTGGTTCACATAGAATCATATATGATGTATCAGAGGTAGTGTTGAGGTATCAAGTATATACTGTGGTGTTACCTCTGAAAAAAATTCAGGTTCACACAATATCTAACCCAAGCAAAGGCATTTTAATGGGAGTTATTCACTTCATAGGCAAATCCAGCTCCCTGAAGAAGTCACAGCCCAGCAAAGCAAGAAAAGGATTTTTAGTCAATGGTATTGATTACAACCCAAGATATGTAAATTTTGAGATGATAGGAGGAGTTTATTAACATGGGGAGGGCCTAAAGTCTTGGTGGAACTACACATGATTACCCAGAATGCATACAGAAGAACCCACTTGAGGAGGGGATGTTAATTTATGATAACAATATTTTAATTAGCCTCCCATTGTCATAAGTTCACCCAAAAGAGCTCAAAGGAGAGTGTTCAGGTGCTGTTAGGGGAAAGAGTAATCAAGTTTGTGGTTTAATGTCTTAGTCTACATCCTGTTGGTACTACTTTCTTATTGGTTGATTTCTATGCCATGTCTAGAGATGATAGATGATGGAATTATAGGCCACGTAGACTTACCTGTACATAGCAGCTAGTGAATGAGGATTTCCATGGGGGCTGGGCTGGGGAGGAGGAAAGTCTGGGCTGGGAGCAGTAATCAGAATCTCATTAGTAGGATGTGAATCCAAGTTCTCCTGACCCCAAGATTGACCCTCTCTCCATTGTATCATTTTTATATAGTTTTTAAAATTAACTATAAAAGCTAAAGCTGGAAAGGATCTTAGAGGGCATTGACTCAAAACCCTTGAATTACCAATGCATTTATGGCATTGCTAAATTGGTTTATTATGACCCAGATAAAAGTGGGGGCAGGAAATCTCCTAGAAGAGAACATGAGATCCAGCTATCTACCTTTGCTTTCTATTCATGAATTTATCATATTTAATTCTTTCATGGAGGGGCAGCTATGAATAGCTTATAGTTTCAATTCTGGTATTCCCAATTTATGAGTAAAGGAATAGGACTGCTAGGGGGTCCCTCTGGGTCCAAGTTGGGGCAAGCATATCTGTTTTAGGTTTGGGTTTTTTTTCTGATTTTTCAGTTTTCTGGATAAAGAAAGATCACAATGGCTGCAAGCAGGGAGTAATGCTTCAATCATACTTTAATAAGGCACAGAGAGAACAGAATCAAACAGCACAGAAAGTAGAGATAGCTGGTATGGGGATAAGGAATGAGATGGTAAAGGGAAGTAGGCAATGTTAAAAAGAAAATGGTGAAGAGGAGGGGTACAAAGAGTCATTTATATACCTATATGTCAGAGTTGGAAGCACTAAGGCAGGATGGACACATAGCAGATGGAGAAGTATCAGGGGTGGAATGGCAGGGTAAAAGTATTGGGTCTCATTTTTATATGATTTTGGTGGTAGAAGATGGATTAACTCTTATCTCTGTCACCTTTTTATATCATTAACATATACACATCATTTCAAAATTATTAGTGACACTAGGATCAGTTCATTGACATAAGAGTTTTCCAGTGTTGTGCTGATCTTACTATATATATGGGAGCTTATTTGGAGCTTACAGATAAAGAGCAGTTAATAGTAGTAAAGTCCTTAAAGTAAAGCCTAGGGAGTTTCCCTTATTAAGCATATAGTTTCAGGATGTGGCCTTAGTTAAATTATGAGACAGGTTCTAGGTTCCTATGCTTCCCTAATTTATGAGACAGTTGACAAGTAACTGTTATGCTTCCTTGATTAATGGGACAGTGTGTAATCTTACTTCCTACTATTGTTACTTTAAACTACCTATAATGCTACTGTATTTGCTAAAAGGGGAGATAAGCAGAGTGGGCAGAACAAGAAACCATTTTAACATAGTCCCCCATTTTATAAATGAGGAAACTGAGGCCCAGGGGGATTAAGTGACTTGCCAGTACTATAGAGGCAATAGTGATCAGATGTAGAAATTAAACTAAGTCCTCTCACTCCAAAAGTCTCTCTTCCTTCCATTCTTCCTGCCTCTCAAACCTTACCAACAACCTGATGGGGATACAAATTCAAAATCCTGAGGTAGGCCTACTGTCTCAGAGAACTGGGCAGTTGAACAAATCCAACTGTAGATATTTCCAGAAAGTAAATACTAACACTGAGTTATTTGTAACAGGAAGAGACAGATAGAGAGAAAAAGAGAGAGAGAAGGAGAGAGAGAATCAGGAAAATGTGAATTCAAATTCCACTTCTGATGTTTACTACCTATAGAAAACTGGACAATCCACTTAATGACTCTGAATCTGAACCATTTTTAAAGATTTATTTATTCAATTATAGATGGCCTATGTCTGAGTTGATAGAAAAAATTCCCATACCAGCAAATAGGCACTTTATTCAATATACTGAAATCATGAAAATTTTCATATATAAAATCCTTAGAATCCCCTACACTGAAAGTATTTCTGGAGAAGAGAGATTAAAGTGTGATTCCACAATAAGTTACCTTCTCAAGGCATTAAATGAAGTTGGACTAAGAAGAATCACCAAATCTCAGAGTTCATAGAATAAAACCCACCCTCAAATAAATTCCTATTAACAATATCCCCCTTCCCAGATAAGTCATCAAACTTCTATTTGAAAAGCTCCAATAATTGGGAGATTCACTATATTCCAAGGCTCCCCATTTACATTGGTATCTACAGATATTAAGGGAATGTTTTGGGATAGGAATCAAATTTAATTGCTATTATAATTTTCTTTTTGTTTCTACAGAGGCAAGAACTGTCAAAGACAACACTGACCCAATAATGGTGATGGGAATTCTGGGAGAGTCAGCTATTCTACCTGCAGAAATACCAGCTGGAAAGAAACTTGCGAACATTAACTGGTCTTCCCGTACACCTGTTGCTGTTGTACAGCCAGATCCAGAAACGTCATTCAAGCTCATTATAACCCATCAAAATTATGTGGGACGACTGAATGTTACATCCTCAAATTACAATTTAAAAATTAGCCCCCTGAAGATGGAGGATGCAGGATCCTACAGAGCTGACATAAATCTTCTTCAGACCAGTACAGCCACCTCCACCACCACCACCACCATCACCAAGAACTATTTGCTGCATGTCTACAGTAAGACTATAGTTGTGGACTGATAGAATATTTGGGCTGAGAGAGAACAGAGGCCCTCTAATCCAACTTCTCATTTTTCATCCAAGGAAATTGAGGCCCAAAAGAAGTGAGGTGATTTGTCTAAGGTCACATATGTAGAGCAAAACTAAAAAAGAAATGGGATTATATGATTTAGCTTTCTCTTGTTCCACTGGGTTATTTTACAAGTTATTCTTCAAAAGAATACTAAACTTTTCAATCAGATGTTTCCTGGACCATCCAGTGGCTATCAGTAAGAGACCTTGGCACTATACTAGAGAGTCTAGGGAAAAGAAGGTTAGAAAAAACATAGGTCTTGTCTTCAGGAAGGTACGACTTTTGTCCTTTCATTTCTCACTATTGGTTCTTTCCCATTTATCTATAAACATGCTCATGTTTCCTTAATCTAAAAACAAAACAAAACAAAATAAAAACAAATGAAAAAACAACCACATTTTCCTTAAATCTTATACTTATCTAGCTATTATTTCATTAGTCTCTTACCATCTGTTGCTAAACCTCTGAAAAAATGCTGTCTACATTCAATGGGACTACTTACCTTCTCAATCCAATGACTGTGTAAACTGTCCCCTCTGATTCAATGACCTTATAAATGCCAGATTACATGTCTTTTTTCAGTTTTCTTCCTCCAAGAAATCCCTGCGTTATATAATATTGTCGATTATTTCTATAATCCTAAAATTTCCTTTTTTCTAGGTACTTTCTATACCCTCGCCTCCAAAGAAAACATATTTTCTGTTTTCCTCTTACTTCCCTAAATACTTTTTCTCTGTTCTCTTCAGTAACTTTGCTTGTTATTCTTCACCTTTCAGTACCCATTCCCCAAAGTTCTGTCCTTGGTCCTGTTCTGTCCCTGTACTTTTCCTACTTGATAACCTCATTGATTATCATTTTGACAAAAATGGCTCTCAAGTCTTTATCTGATTGCCTTGGATTTAGACTACTTTAACAAGAATGTTTCTCAAGACTGACTTCTGAAGAATTCAAAATTAGAAAAATTAACAAATTTTATAAAGAAAGTGGTTTCACTATAGACTTATTCTTGTATTGTTCCATCTCATAGGACGACTGGCACCACCAAAAATTACTCAGAATTCCATAATCTCTAAGAACAACACCTGTAATATTACTCTGACATGCTTCGTAGAGGAGGGAGGAGAAGCTGTGAAGTACCAATGGACCCCTCTGGAAGAACAAGCCGTTGAGTCCAATGGGAAATCCAGCCTTTTCATCTCTCGAAGACCTGAGGATGCTCACATAAATTATACCTGTACAGCCATAAACCCTGTCAGCAACAATTCTGAATCCATACTTGTTCATCTCTGTGCAGGTAATCATCTGTCTTTCCTAAAAGCCTCAGAAAACACACTCAGGAACTATAGAAAGTAGATATTTTCTTTACATGAGCATCTTCAAGATAAACTCTAATGAAGATAAGAATCAAATCTAATCAGGATTATAAACATGTTTCAGTTAATTTAATTCAACAAATTTATTAAGGCCTAATATATATTTTGCTGTATTATGTACTTTAAAAAAAGAAAGAAAAAAAGAACATGCAGTCCCTGACCTTCATGAAACTTTTATTATACTAACATTTATACTAATAGATGTAACTATAATAAAATTATGTGAAAAGTACTTTAAGGAGGTATAAAGCAAAGACTGGCCAGGAGTTTCAAATCTAGCCTCAGATATTCACTAGTTGTGTGACACTGATCAAGTAACAACCTCTATTTGCTCCCATTTCTCATCTGTAAAAGAGGGGATATATTGGAGAAGGAAATGATAAACCATTCCACTATCTTTTCCAAAAAAAAACACATGGACAGAAATCCATGAAGACACACAGAGTTGGACAATACTGAACAAATAACAAATACCCAATTATTATTTGTTACCTTCTTAATGCATATGTGACCTGGGAATCTCTATTACCCACATTTATGGAAACCTAAATATGAGCAATAGAGAGGATACATTGCATAGGTACAAAGGAGTTCCAGATGAAAAATTCTTCTTCTATAAATGCAGTTTACAACCTTCTCTGAAATTTAGAGTTTTACAGAATTGCCTAGGACAGTTAAAAACCAAGTGACTTATGTAGGTCACACAGCCAATCAATCAGTCCTTAGGCATTTATTAAACACACACTATATGTTGGGTACTATGCTAAGTGCTGGAGATACAAAGAAAAAGAAGATGGAGAATAATTCCTGGCCTTAAGGCATTTATATTCTAAAAGGGAGGCAGCATATACAAATTATTGCATTTTGGATAAAGGACTTAAACTCAAATCTTCATATCTTCAATGGCAGCTTTTTATCTACTATACCATACTGCTTCTCTGATATAAGAAGCTATACAATTCTATTTAGCATCTATATTTATGTCCTATATTACTATATTTTGAGCTATATTTTAAGATTTCTTTGAATGAACTCTGGGTGGGAACATAATTAGGATAAGAAAGACAATGAGCTTTTTAAGGATAGAACCACGATTGAAATCAGCCTGTGTGAGTTCAGAGTACATAGTATTGACCATGGGTTATACTCTGAAATCATTGTGTATGTACATGTTGTATCCCCCACTAGTTCAGTGCCTGGCATCAGTTTAGCATTGTAAGTATTTAATGAATTCTTATTGAATTGAATTGAGTGAGGGACAATGTTTAAAAAAGCAATATCATGTACCAGCCCTGAAGTCAGGATGACCTGAGTTCAAATGTGACCTCAGACACTTGACACTTTCTAGCTGTGTGACCCTGGGCAAGTCACTTAACCCCAATTTGCCTCAAGGGAAAAAAAAGCAATGGCATAGGTTTGAATATTGTTTTGATTTTTCCTATCTTGGGAGTAGATAAGCTAGCTCCCAGAGACCACTGGGAGAGGTGTTGGTGACTGGTATAATATAGAGACAGAATTTGAACCCAGCTTCTAAACACAACTTTCTATCCAATACTACAATCATGCTGCTTGTCAGGAGGAAGTTACAGGTACAAAGAACAAAAGGGGAGGTGGGAGTAGGACAGAGAAAGGTGGGGGGGGCAGAAAGATATAAAAGCCCAAGGAGTATTCAAGAGACAGCACATTTGCCCCATTTGATTGAGAGTAGAATACATAGAAGGGAGAAATGTGAGATAAGTCTTGCAAAGTGGAGAGGTGGGACAGATTGTAGAGGATCTTGAATTCCAGGTAAAGGAGTATGAATTTTACTTCGTAAATAATAGGGAGCCACTCTAAATTTTTGAACAAGGGAGTGACATGATTAACATTGAGAATAAAGATGAAAAATAAAATTTGTAATCTAGATTTCCAGGAGAGTAGAATCACATTCTCCATCAGAGACTACATCCCCAATCTCCCTGGGGAAGGATTTTTCCAGGATTTTAGGTAGGACATAACCCTGGCAAAGAAGTTAGCACACTCATCCCCTAGGTCTGTTCTATAAGATGTTATTTTGTTGTTGTTGTTTGTTTATTTTGGGTTTTTATTATTATTATTATTATTATTATTCAGGAAGCTTTCCTGCCACTTGTTTCCTCTTCTTTCAGAAACAACATCATTTTCTAGTCTACGCTGGTCAATCCCCATACTTTCTGGAATAGTATTGATTCCAGTTGGGATATGGTTTTATCTGCAACACAAGAAAAAAAAAGGTATGAGGTTTGGGGGAGGGAGGAAGAAACATATTCTTTTCTTTCTTGGTTTAAATTTTGGCTTCCTTCCTTTCTTTCCCAAGCTGTTGACCCTCTCATGCTTACCTCTCATTTTCTTTCTCATTTTCTCTTCTACCTCTCTTATTTGCCTTAAGCCTATTTGAGCTTAAGAACAATTCTGCTAGGAATGAGGGTCTTAGTTGCTGGTTTGTTGTGATTAAAATCCCCTCGTCGTCTTTCTCAGAGTCTAAACTGGATTGAACACGATTTTAATCCCAGTGAGACTGACTTTTCTTGAAGTCCTTCTAATCTATCTTGAGCTCGAGAGTGATTTCAATCTGCCAGACTCTCTTCAGAGGCTTGGTTTTGTGTCCTTTTTGAGGGAAGGTGGGAGAAGCTTGAGCAGTTTCCTGGCTTTACTCTGCCATATTGGCTCCACCTCCAGAAGTAATACAGATTTTGGTTTCCTTGAGAGAGAGAAAGAGAGAGTACAGAGTTCCCTAGGGCCTTAGAAATCACGCCCTCTCATATTTTCTTTTCCCTTCCATGGCTTATCTTTTTTTTTTTTTTTTTTGCGCTGAGGCATTTGGGGCTAAGTGACTTATCCAGGGTCACACAGCTAGAAAGTGTCAAGTGTCTGAGGTCAGATTTGAACTCAGGTCCTCCTGACTTCAGGGCTGGTGCTCTATTCACTGCACCACCTAACTGCCCCCATGGCTTTTCTAATAAGAATATCTTATACTAATTTCATTTTACATTTTCCCTTTAATATTTTCACATTAACAGTAAATTAGAAAGAATTTACTTTTGAGTTAGAACGAATTTACTAATGTCATGGGAAAAACTTACAGCTCCCAGTACAATTTAAGGTAAAGGTGAGGAAGAAACTTCATTTCTACTATAAGTCATGTCAGGGAAAGATGAGTTGACTGACATTTCCACTATTAGTCAAATGGGTTCTTTTTTAAAAGCAATTTCCACCTAACCTGTAGTATAAAATTAAGTAAAGGAAGTTATGTGGGATCATAAATTGTTACTCAATACAAGTTAACTATTTCATGCAAGGGGAGAGATAGAAATAAGCAATTCTCAGATATGAGTTTGCAACATTAAGCAACATTCTTATCTCTGTGAGGACACTGGAAATGATGTTATCAAAATGTTAGATCATTGGTTTAGATATATAGAGGAAGTCAGTGTGCACACTTAGAATGCTATATTTTAGCTTCAATTAAAATGTTGGTGGGAAGAGGGTGGGATTCTCTCTGGATGTTTCATAGTATTCAGTCATGTCCAATTCTTCATCATTCCACTGGGGGTTTTCTTGCAAAGATACTGGAATGGTTTGCTATTTTCTTCTCCAGCTCATTTTACAGATGATACAAACAGGGTTAAATGACTTGCCCAGAGTCACACAGTTGGTAAGTGTTAGCATCCAAATTTGAACTCAAGAAGATGAGCTTTTGGGTCTCCAGACATGGTAGTCTGTGCATTGTGGCGCCACCTAGCTGCCTACAGACACAGTACTAAATGCTGGAAGACAAGAAAGACAGTCCTGCCTTTAGGAGCTTATAGTCTAATGGGGAAAGAATTCATAAAGGGAGGCTAAAAAGGAAAGAGGGTCCAGGAGCAGGGTAAAGTGGCATGATGATATGCATGATGATATTCATCATGTTTTTGGAAATCATTTAAGACTCTACCTTTCTGAAAGGGCCCCACATGTGCAAGAATGTTTGTGGCAGCCCTTTTTGTAGTGGCTAGAAGCTGGAAACTGAATGGATGCCCATCAATTGGAGAATGGCTGAATAAATTATGGTATATGAATATTATGGAATTTTATTGTTCTGTAAGAAACGACCAGCAGGACGATTTTAGAGAGGCCTGGAGAGACTTACATGAACTGATGCTGAGTGAAATGAGCAGAACCAGGAGATCATTATACACGGCAACAACAATACTATATGACGATAAATTCTGATGGACATGGCTCTCTTCAACAATGAAATGTCTCAAACCACTTCCAATTGTTCACTGAAGAAAGCCATATACACCCAGAGAGAGGAATGTGAAATGTGGACCACAACATAACATTTTCATGCTCTTGATTGATGTTTGCTTGCATTGTGTTTCCTTTATCTGATTTTTCTTTCTTGTAGATAGGATTTTTCTTGCACAATAATGATAAGTGTGGAAATATGTATACATATATTCGATTTGTCAAGTATTTTAACATAATTAACATGTAGTGGATATCCTGTCATCTAGGGAAGGGGTAGGGAGTAGGGAGGAAAAACTTGTAACAGAAAGCTTTGTAAGGGTTAATGTTGAAGAATTACCCATACATATGTTTTGCAAATTATATATATATAATATTTAAAAAAAAAAAAGGAAAAAAAGACTCTACCCTTCCCCCCACCCCAGCCCTCCAATCAGAGGGGAGAGGCAAAGGAAGGTCCTGAGAAAGTGTTAAGGATGAAAGCTGAGTCAATCTCCTTGATGATGAGATTTTAGATGATGAGTTTGTTCAGACACATTGATCTAGTTAGGTAGGCAACTAGGTGATGCAGTGGTTAGACCAAGGGGCCTGAAGTCAAGAAAGACTGAGTTTAAGTCCAGCTTCAAATGTTTACTAACTGTATGATCCTGGGCAAATCACTTAACCACTTTGCCTCAGTTTCTTCATCTGTAAACAAAATAATAGCGCCTATCTCTCAGGATTATTGTGAGCACTGAATAAGATAATAATTATAAAGTGCTCAGTGCTGTGCCTGGCACATAGTAAACACTATATTAATGTTATTAATAATACTATCTCAAGTAATATTATTAATGATAAGTACTATATTCATATTATTATTATTATTATCCAACCTCATGTTCCTCAATTGTATCACAAAAGAAAAATACTTCATAGGCTAATTATGTAAGTTTTCAAGAACTGTGGTCAACTTCTGGGAAGAGAAATAGAACTTTCTGAAAGATTCTTACCAATTTCTATGCTAAGAATTTAAATATAAATGTTTACAGTGTTCTTAGCAAACTTAAATCTTTTCTATGTTTAATATTTGTGTTCAGCCTGGTACTGGCCTTGGGGCTAAAGGTTTTTGAGAAAATTAACCAAATTATGATATTCTTAGTAAAAAGGGATGAGAACAAAACAAGTTATATATGTTATGAGGTAGAGAAATGACCCCACCAAAAAAAATGTGTTGTAGGGCAGACTATGACACCTGTGAATTCAGATTTGCTTTCTCATATTAGGACTTAGCCTCAGATTTCTTCCACATGAATGAAGGATAATAACATTATGCAACCTAAAAGAGATGTAGCGAGGAAGTTTTCCCTAAATCTTAAAATGTTATAAAGATATATTATTTTGATAATTAAGATGTCACACTATTATATCTGTAATAGACCCTGAAATACTACCAACTCTAATCAAAATGAACTCTAAAAACATCCCATATGACCTAACCTAAAAAAAAAAAAAAAAAAAAAAAGAAGAAGAAGGGTAGCTAGGTAACACAGGAAATAAAACACCAGCCCTGGAGTTAGGAGGACCTGAATCTAGCTCATACATTTACTAACATGTCACCATGGGCAATTTACTTAATTCTATTTGCCTCAATTTCCTCAACTATAAAATGAACTGGAAAAGGAAATAGAAAATAATCCAGGATCTTTGCCAAGAAAACCCCAAATTGGTCACAGAAATTTAAACACAAGTAATCAACATAACAACAAGAAAATATATCTAAACATCAATATAGCATAGTGCAATATACTGGAAAGATTGCTGGACTTAAGAGACAGAAATCCTGGGTTTGAATTTCAGGTTTGGAACTTAACAACTAACTAACCATAGGCAAGTTTTCTCTAGATCTCAGTTGCCATATCTCTAAAATGTGGGCATTAATTGTTGCCCAGAGATTACTTGTAATAAAGTGCTTTCTAGGTATTTTTTAAAATAAATTCATGTTATTAATTTGACCAGTGGGGGCACTGCTGACTAAGTGTCTGACTTTATTGGTGATAAAAGTCAGAAAATGATAGTCCCACACTCCTCTCCTACCCCCCACTCTTCTCCACCACCATTGATTCTGTACTACTCCCAACACAATATGTCATTCTGGGATATTCATTAAGATCTCTATAGCCTGTAGAACTGTCTTCCTCTACTGCATAGTTTCTTCACTTTTATATCCGGCTTTATTTGGCTAGTCTAGGAGTATGGGAAATAACAATTCAATTAAACTCTTGGCTCAGTATGCCTCTACTCACTGGGAAACTCAACCCTCTTCTTGGGTTTTACTTTTCTTTACTGGGCATCCATTCTCTTACCTGTAAAAAGTCAGGGAACATTTGAATATTTCTAAGACTCATAACCAGACTCTAAGATGGTTCTGTGAATTTGCTATATTGTAGATGCTGATTCATCACCCATTTCTCAGGTCCCAAGCACAAAGGATCTTCTTCCAGTTGCAGATAACCAAGTCTATGATGAAATCATCATACCCACTGTAAGTTTAACTTGATTTCTCTCTATTGTGACCAGAATGAGGAGATATGTGGTAGAGGTTTTGACCATGAATTGCACTTTAATGAGATTAAAAAAAAAAATCCTGTCCTTCCCATATCCAATTCTCGAGTCTGCACTGAAACAACACAATTGGTAGAACTGAGCCTGGGGCATGTCTACCTTGATGAAAATAAGATCTAGAAAGGGACAAGGAAATAAATAAGGGGAAAGCATGGGCTAATATTCCATGCTAATCTGAGAACTGTGACTCATAGTAATCTTTTACAGGCAATTGTTTCTAATCCTCAGAAGAAAGAAGCCCCAAATACAATTTATTATACAGTGCAGAACCCAAAAAAAGTAAGTATCTTTTAGTAAAATTTCATTTGGGGCTTTTTGTCTCCTTTTAGAGTGACCTAGAGGGTTCTAAGGCCCTTCTGTCTGGATCTTCTATTAAGCAAAAGAAATGTAGCCGATTCCATCTGGATCTTATCTCTGTGTGTCCCCAGAGACAACTCAAGTTTAACCCTCATAAGCCACATCTTGAATGCAGCTGTAACTTCCTCCCTGCTCTAAAACCTGCTTCAGTAGCTTTTGACAAGAAATCCTCTGGACACATTTAACCTTACACTCCCATACTCATCTATACATCCACACCTGCAATTCTGTTCCCTATTGTCACTTGTGGTAGAATCTTCTATCACTTCACTTCCTTATTCAATAAATACCAGTAGTTCAATAGAAAATCCGCTGGCTTTTTAAAAACGTTCATAAGCTGGCCCTTTCCTAATTTTCTGGTCTTAGACTTTCCTCCATTGTACTCTATAATCTAGTAATACTGACCTTCTTCACACAATACTCCATTTACTCAGTTCATGTATTCTCATAGGCTGTCCTTCATATATGGAATGGTCTCCTGCCCTCATCTCTACCTCTTGGCTTCCCTGGCTTCCTTCAAGTCTCTGCTAAAACTCATCCTCTACAAACAGCCTTTTACATTCCTCCTTTACACTAGTTCCTTTCCTCTGAAATTACCTCTAGCTTATCTCGTCCATATTTTTTTGTCCATAGTTATTTGCAAGTTGCCCTTCACTACATTCGAATGTAAGCTCCTTGAGAACAAGATTTGGTTTTGCCTTCTTTTGTATTTCTAGCATTTAGCATAGTGCATTGCACACAATTGTCAGTGATGCTTATAATTTTGTTATCACTAAATGATCAGTGTGAATGTATTACTAATGCTACTGATCAGTAGGAGGCTCCTCAATGGAACCATACTAGAAATTTATAAGAGGAGGGCAAAAAGTATCTCCTCCCCTTCTATCTCACAGACCCGAGATTGTGGCAATAGGAGAAATAGGGAATGAAGAAACCCTAACACTTCATCTGAGATATATAGCGGAATCATTTACTATACCTTACCTCCCCCATCTCACTCCTCTTGTTATATTTTAAAGTTTAATCCCTACAGATCCCCCTTTAGGGGCTTTAATAGCCAAGGATTCATATGTGATCCAGAAGGAGACTTTGTAAATCCTAAGGATGGACGATATTAGTTTCCTTTTTTGGAGGGAGAAAAACCCTAAGGCTAAAACTGATAACTGGCTAACTTTGGCCTGCTTTCTATGATTGTTGTAGTTTTCTGATTCCAGTTTAATGTTAATATGCTTTTTGTCCTTTCCTCTTATACAGGTGGAAAATTCTTAGTCATTTACTACCAAACTTCTTGGGACCTCTCTCAATGAATCTGTGATCGAGATGACAGAAAGGCTTATTCTCTTCCCAGAAGTGGACGTTTGATGGCAGGAAGACTTCAGCCAATTGGTTCAGGCCTTGTCCTGATCAATGAGGCAAACTCAGGAAAAGAAAGGCGAAAGTATTTTATTAGCACACCAAGCCAGCAAGTAGTTAGAGTACAGGCAGTCCCATTTCAAACTGAGCTGCTTTTTATAGACTGGAGTAATAACTTCCACATAAGAGCAAAAGTATGCTAATTGGTGATATAGTACGTGATGCAGGAGTAATTGGACTTATATAATTCCTCTGTCTTCAATTGCATCATCTTAATCTGGGCTGCCTGTTATATAGGGGTATGTCTTGAGAGGAGTACCTTATACTGGGGAAGACACTGTAAACAGAAGCAACATACAATTCCCACAACAAAACACCTGAGAAGGTCTTTCAGCCATGAGAGATCAGGGAGCCAAGAAGTTAACTACAGCCACAGGGAACAGTGTTCTTTCCTATCTCCTGGAACCCAAGGATTTTGCATCAAGTCCAAATGGATCTTAATATTATTGGAGTTATCAGGAACCCATGTGCAGCACTCCTGACCTTCAAGGACACATACCCATTCCACTTCTGTCAGGAGATAATCCAGAGCTCACCTGTTCTATAAGACCATGTCTCCAAGAGTATAGACCTCTGTAGTAGGTTCCTCCATAGCATCTTTGGATTTATTAACACAAGTCTGTAAAAATTCATTCATTCTGTTGAAGAATACTAAATTGTGTCAATAGGATGGAAAAGGCACTTTCAGATTCTCCGGCTAAAGGAGGAAACAGACAGCTGCATGTTTACTCTGCCAGTTGATACTAAGAGGCAGAGTAGGTGCTTGGAGACCAAAAAGAACTCTTCACATTCCTTGCTGTTCCTGATATTTTGGGGGACGCTAATAATAAGCTTTGTTGTGACACAAGAAATAAAGTCCCTATGGGGCTATCCCGAAAAAATCTACTTGTGTGTGCCTGACCTTCCAACTTAAGACATTCTCAGAAGGCCATCCATTCCCAGAGTCACTTTCTGTTTCAGAGATAAGTATAGTTACATTCTATTTGGCACTCCATTTCCTGCCCTTGTGTCTTGTTTTGCTCATATAACACAGTATCAGTGGCCTAGTAATATAGCTCAAGTCCAACGGAGACCAGAATTGTGAAAGGTTACACAATCTTATTCCAACTAAAGGTAAATGAGTAAGAGAAATCATTTTGTAAATCCATAGCAGAACAATTTGACATTTTATTTAAGTTTGCCTTAATGATTGCAAAAGCATATCATGCAAGTAAGTTCTAGACATCAAATCCCATGTCTACCGGGGTATCTCTTCCCCCAAGGCCAAAGGGACATGTGCATGTCCCAGTTGGTCCAATTAAAGGCATAGCTGAAATTTTGGATCAGACATACATAAGTGTTGGGTTTCCTATTCCCCTATCCCCAAGGCCACAAAGAAGGGCATGAAGGGAAGAAAACAAATATGTGGTAAAATTTTAGAAGTATTAGGTCCTAATTATCAGAGTCAAAAAAAAAAAAAAAGGTGACCCAGAACCACTGATTGGGTTTCTTCCCAATTTAACTAAGTCCAGGTTGATCAGTGATTTTGTTTTTCTGTTGGGCTGATGTCAATCACAACAGTATTCATATGGGAGTGAAGGATCTGGGTTATTTACTTGGCAATTTTGATGGTAGTATGTCTTGTCAAGCAGGATCTGGAATGGCCCATTCCAAAGGACTAGAGACTGTATGTCTTACTGAAGCTGCAAATCCATACCTAGTCTCCTCATTCAAATGAATACTACATCAACTTTTCCAAAGGGAGAATTTGTGTCAAGGCTGCCTCCTTCCAGACATGTGAAAGAGAACTGGAAAGCGATCACATATCTTATCAGGTTTTCACTCTCTCTGGTCAGATTCAGGCTCTGAGGGTCCAAAAACCATGTTGTAGTAGGTAGTCTACTGAACAGAATTTCAAAAGGTAATAATCCACAATTCTGCCTATTAAAACAACATAAGGGGAAGTACCTGAAGCCATTTTAACTGTGTTTCTTGGCATAATTTTCCAAAAAGGATCCTGACTTCCTTATTTAGCTGCTCAACAACCCCTGATGATTGTGTGGGATGAGGGGTATGCAGGTTCCCAAAACACTTGGAGAATTGCTTAGTTATTTCTGTGGTAAGGTACAGATCCTGGCTAGTTTTAACAATACATGGCAAACCAAATCCTGGTATTGTGTTCTTGATCAGACACCTTGATCCTGTGTTTGCTGTAGCAAGTGTGTCACTGGAAAGGCTTCTACTCACGGCTTAATTGTTCTTTGCATACCACCACATATCTGGGGCCAATAGACCTTATCAATTCAATAAAGTCAATCTGCGAGTGTTCCCATGGTAGGGTCCCCCCATTTCTCCCCCTTTTTGTTATAGTTTTCTTCCTCAAGGATCTGAATGGTTGAAAAGAAAGACAACTAGACATTACACAATAGGCTTCTACATAAACACCAGGGGCAAACTATAATCAGCAAACTTTTAGTACAAAGACCTTGGTTTCCATATGACCCAAGGCAGGGAACTGTTAGAACAGGAGGTGCACTAATCATTTAGCCATAATGAGGCTCCCATCTGGCATGATCAACATTCTGTCTTGCAGAAGGGTTTCATGTCTGATCACCAAGATATCAATTTGAGCATCTGTGGATAAGAAGGAGTAGTCATTTGGTGTGCTAGCAAATAGCATAAGCAGATCTCAAAGACTCTATTTTGGCCATTTTGTCTACAAACTGGTTGCCAACTTCAAAAAAAATCATCATTCTTTGTTATGGGCCAGGCAAAATATCAGAAAGATGATTCTGTGAGCAAGATAGCTTGAGGGAATTATTCAACAAGCACAAGAAAAATTAGATCAAAAAGGGAAAAATTAGAAAGAAAATAAAATGCAAGCAAACAACAACAAAAGGAGTGAAAATACCATGTTGTGATCCACACTCAGTTCCCACAGTACTCTTTCTGGGTGCAAATGGCTCACTTCATCACAAGACCATTGGAACTGGACTAAATCATCTCATTGTTGAAAAGAACCATATCCATATCCATATATTTGATTTGTCAAGCATTTTAACATAATTAACATGTAGTTCTACTTGTTTACTATTTGCAGTGATAAAGACATTGCTTCCACAAAGCACCGGTACTGTTATAGACCCCACAGGTGTATTGGAATCAGTGTAAATGTTCACTTGGAGTCTCAGGACCTGCTGGCATACCTGGTCAGCACTACCAGCTCAACCTTTGTCCCTCAAGTTCATTGTACAATGTAGCTTCCCATTCCCCTAGTTATTCATACCCCATTTTCATAAAAGGAGGAGCCATCTGTGAAGAATGTGAGATTAAGTTCCACCAAGGAGACATTTGAGGAGTCAGGCCATGGTTTCTCTGTGGTCTCAGTAACCTCAAGGCAGTCATATGGCACTTCATGGTCTTTCAGGTGTTCAGGAAGAAGGGTGGGTGGCTTTAAGAGGCTTTAAGATAATAGTACTAAAGAGAAAGGTTGGGATTAGACAAAAGGTTTGCCTCATATGCAGCCAGTTGCTGGTGGGGAAAAACATGAATCTTAGATTGGAGTAAAATGGTAGCAGCACTATGAGGCATATAGACTGTGATTGGCCAGGGCAACATATTGGGTCCTTTTGCAAACAGTGATCATGAGAGCCCAAAGGCACTTCACATCACTTTGCACCATTGGATCAAGCTTGATAGAGTAGTAACTAATGGGCCTGTGATGGGGCCCCAACCTCTAGTTGTGGACTTCTAATGCAACTCCTCTCTGTTCACATACAAAAAAGGAAAAAAGGCTTGTCATAAGCAGTAAGTCCCAGAGATGTGAGGAGAACATCACCCACTTCACACTTGTTCAGCCATTTCCTTTGAGACTTCTAAGGATGTGAAGAACTCAGGGCCTCTTTAGTCACATAAGCAACTAGTTCTTTAATGAATGTGTTAGAATCCAACAGTAGCAATATCCCATAGTCCCCAACAGAATATATAGCTAGTGTTTTGTTTTTTTATATTGGTATTTGAAGCACACCCTGTGTGATGAACAAAATGTTCAATAGAAATAATTTTTGGATAATTAATTATCTTATTAATTGCCCTAGCAGATAATAAAAGGAACCCAAAGATCATTTCAAATGCCCAAGACCCTCTCATAGAACCCATTCAACACTTATATGCCCTTGAAAGAGTGGATATTCCTGAGGGTAGTAGTCAACTCTAATTGGTTAACAAATAATGAGAAGAATGAATATTATAATGAGGAGTGGGTTTATTCTAATGAAGGTCTGAGAGAGGTAACTGATCACTCAGTCTCCCACAAAGAGACTTTTCTCTTATCCAGATTGTCTCCATCTAGGGCAAACTAGACAAAAGGGAGTCCACCTTTACTCAGGCCTAGCTCACTAAAACATGATGAACAGGATATCATTGGACTAGAATCTCCTTGTAAGGTTTTTCTTGTTAGTGGGATAAATTTTGGGACAAGGTCAGAGATCTCCCCAATAATTTGTTATGTAATAATCCTTTCTCTCATCTGGATTTTACCATTTGTCAAGGACTTCATTCCTGGTCCTGATTCATACCCCAAGTACCACATTTTGGGAAAGGCAAACAGTAACTATATATTTTTTCTTCTTTAGCATTATTCTTTTTTCCATTTTTTCCATTTTTATTAAAGCTTTTTATTTTCAAAACATATATATGGGCAATTTTCAACATATACCTTTTCAAATTCTCATGTTCCACCTTTTTTCCCCTCCCTTCCCCCTAGTCCCTCCCCTACATGGCAAGTATACAATATATGTTAAACATGTGCAATTCTTCTATACATATTTTCACAATTATCATGCTGCACAAGAAAAATTAGATCAAAAAGGGAAAAATTAGAAAGAAAATAAAATGCAAGCAAACAACAACAAAAGGAGTGAAAATACCATGTTGTGATCCACACTCAGTTCCCACAGTACTCTCTCTGGGTGCAGATGGCTCACTTCATCACAAGACCATTGGAACTGGACTAAATCATCTCATTGTTGAAAACAGCCATATCCATATCCATATATTTGATTTGTCAAGCATTTTAACATAATTAACATGTAGTGGATTTCTTGCCATCTAGGGGAGGGGTGGGGAGTAGGGGGGAAAAATTTGTAACAGAAAGCTTTGTAAGGGTTAATGTTGAAAAATTACCCATACATATGTTTTGCAAATAAAAAGTTTTAATAAAAAAAAGAAACATATCCATCAGAACTGATCATCATATAATCTTGCTGTTGCCATGTACAATGATCTCCTGGTTCTACTCACTTCACTTAGCATCAGTTCATGTAAGTCTCTCCAGGCCTCTTTTAAATCCAAATGGTAACTTTAATGGAGAGACTCAGTAAGCCTTTTCATAAAGACAACACATATGAAGAAAATGCTATCTTCTTTCCTGGTTCCCTGTGAGTAGTAAATCATCAATGTATTGAATTAGGGTAGACCTCCAGATGGATTCACATCTTTTCAGTCCTTGACAAAAAAAATATGTGAATAGAATGGGAGATTCACCATAACCCTGAAGCAACCTAGTCCTCAAGCATTGCTGATCCTTCCAAGTAAAGGCAATAAAGTTTTTGCGGGACTGGATCTATTTAAATACTAAAAAAAAATAGAATACAAAAAAATAACAGAATTTGCTTTCATATTGTGAGAAATATTGGTGATAATAGAGACAGGTTTTGAAACACTAAGTCTCTCAGGATGATAAAATTATTGATAGCTCTTCAGATCCTGGACAAAGTAGTTTATAGGTAGGCCTTCGTCATCCACCGTTTTTTTCCTCTTTGGTGGTACAAGAATATTGCAAGATGACTGTAATGGAATGAAATTATCATTTCTAGATGAATATAAGCATTGGTAAGTTTTTTAAATAGATTTTAAATCCTTTAAATTGATATTATATTGTTGCACACAAGGTGGTGGTCTGTCCTTAGTCCAGATCCACAAAGGTTCAACGACTTTATGAACCACACAATAGTGTTCCATTCCCATAAAGTGGTCAGTAATTTTCATTATATGGGAGGCAAATCAGACATTAGGAGTCCCATAATTTTTTTAGGTTTCTTTAAATTTTTCGTATGAGACAAATCCATTCCTTTGCATTCTAATTTAACCCCTCAAGAATAGAATAAATAATAAGCTCAAGTTTCCACAACAAGTCACACACACACATGCATAACAAGACAGAGAAGCTAGACATTAACAAAAAGGAATGAAAATACATCAACAATCCAACACTTACTTTACAATGGGGTAAATGGACTACAGCAAAAGACCACATCCCTGGGAGGAATCCAGCATCTCAGTAGACCCCAGTGAGGGTAGAATTATCTTCTATTGACATTATCATGTACAGACAGCTATCCTGTACTGATGCCCACTGTTACCTTATACATTTTGGAGATTGAACTATAGAGGTCAACTCCTGAGGCTATCTTGTATAAACAGGACAGTCACTAAGAGCCAGTTGATTTACTGACACATAATTTACATAGTTAACATACCTTGTTCTGGGTACTTTCCTATAAAAGGTCCCACCTACTCCCTTGTTAATTGCTAGTTCATTAGGAACTTTGCCTGCTTGCCAAGCATTACAATAAAACTTTGCTCTTTGACCTGGAGATGGTTTGAACTTGGGAATTCATTCCAGATGACTCTCCACCTTCATGACTTGTCTTCATCATGACTTGTTGGGCCTCATCGTTAAGATATATATTTCTGGGACACCTAGATTATACAATGAATAGAGTACTGATCCTGCAGTCAGGAGGACTTGAGTTCAAAGTCTGCTTCAAACACTCAAAACTTTCTAGCTATATGACCTATATGACTCTAGGCAAGTCACTTAACCCCAACTGCCTTGCAAAAAAAGTATACATTTCATTTTTTCCCTAAAATGTCTATCACCCTTTCAATCTTTAACACTAAGAAACCCTGGTGGTAAGGAAAGGGTTGAATGCTGAGAAAGTTACCTCTGTGTTTACCAAGCAAAAGGTATTCCACTAATGCTAATTTCAATTAAGGGCTCCTTAACTGTACCTGGGTCCCTTTCCACATTTTCAAGAAATATCCCCAGTTTCCAACTATTTTCCTCCTGCCATCATTGTGAATATTCATTCCTAGCATTCAAAACAGGGTACAGATTGTTCAGTATCTCTGGCAATTACAGGGACCAAGGCAACAGTGAGGGTGGCAGTCCATGGATAATTTGGATAATTTGGAGAATATCCCCCCTGCCAGAACTTCTTGTCCCAGTTATGTTTCCTGCAATCCCTCTTGAAATGCCTCTCCTTTTTCACAGTAAAAGCCTACCATGCCATTTTCTAATTCTCCCTTTCTGGTCCTTTATCCTTTCTCTGTCTTCTTGCATCATCCTTTTCATGGCAGCTGCCAAAATCTTCATTTGCTTAACTTTACTTTTCTTCTCTTTCCTAAGTTCCTTCTCCTTCCACCCTTCAAACAGCTACAATGCAGTTCTCCTACATTAACTAGTAATTTTCCCACTCTAACTAGGGAAGAACTTAGGAAAGTATTCTGAATTGCTACTGATTGATTAACCTGAGCTGGTCTTTTAGGTCACACTCATTTTCTGGATCTAACAAAGCAAATTTCTGGGCAGCAGAACATAAATGAATGTAGAAAGCATTAGAATATACGTCTAAATTTTGAATAGAGAAAAGGAATGGAAGGAAAAACTATTGGGTAAATTCATCTTGTTAAATTAAAAAAATACTCACATGCATAATTCTTTAAGCTAGACAAAAGGAATAAATCAAAATACATGGGAGCAAAAGACCTGGATTTCATCCTCTACTTGGTTACTCAGGGCAGGACTAAATGAGATTGCCCCTTTCAGCAAGTCTAAGCACATTTGCCTTTCTGGGAGAATCCCAGCATCAGTCATCTTGGGGACTATCATATAGTTATATATTTATATAAGTTTCTGGGGTGAAAATTGAATTCACTAGAATACATTTTCCTTCTGGGGGATTTTAAGTCCTCTGGTTAATAACCTGAGGCTTGATGCTGTATGGATCCCTGGCAAAATTATAAGACATAATACTACTAGCACTTTATTTCCAGCATAGGGATTGTCAAAGGGGGAAGAATTCGTTTGAGGATATAAAAATGCAAAGGGCCACTGACTATACAAGATACTCTTCAAAGGAAAAAGGCAAAAATGAAGTCTGATGGAGTGAAGGAAATCAAAAAGATTCTGGGAGTAGAAGCGGGGGAAGACATCTATATCAGCCAGAGTAGAGCTGTGGCTCTAGCTCTGGTTTTCACAGGCAAAGAATGAGATTTTTGAGACTTTGCAGAGTACAGCCTAAACTCTAGGGCCCTATATAGAAATAGGAAGGGGAAACCCTGTTCTGACCCAGACCTTACTTCAATGGGCTAATGTCCTCACTGACAACAGCAGAGGCTCTTCAGCATTTGTCTTACAACCTGTTTTGCCCAAGAGATAAAGCATTAAAGCAACAGGAAAGCTCAGGAACCATGCTGTGGAGGCCTCCTCCTTCATGTCTTAATTGATCCTCAGAAAGGGAAGGAGTTGACAGGTATGAATGTATGAGCATTTATTAAGTGCTTAATATGTACCAAGCATTGTGTTAAACACTGAACTTATAAACAGAAAGATAAGAAAGTTTTCCCCATTTTCAAAGGGTTTTCTTTCTAATTGGGGATAGAAGGAAATAGGAGGATGCACATAAGACAGCTGCCAAGAAGAAAAAAGAGCTTAATGGTCCTAAGGATGCAGCTGCAGGAAGATTAATATGACCTAAGATCCTCTGTCTAGCCAGAATTATTGTACTGAGTGACTCCCTGCTCTTCTGAATAGTAGGATTAGCAATGATATCAAAGTAAAAAGTCCTGTAAGTGCTGGAGGGATTGGGTCATCCAGGAGAAGAAAGAGGAAGAGACTATTTACAGAAAGGCTGGAAGAAAAAGGCTTCCTCCATAACTGATCTTGTTATCTGGACCATTCTGCCTAAAGATAATTATGCTAAAAAAAAAAGAGGAAGAAGAAGAAAATGAAGGAGGAGGAGGAGGAGAAAACAGAGGAAAAGGAGAAAATGAAGGAAAAAAGATGATGAAGATGAAAAAGAAGGAACAAGAGGAGGAAAGACCACTAACAAAACATTTTAAAACACACAGAAGAGAGCAGAACATCTGTTCAGAAAAGAACATGGACATACAGGATAATTTTCTTTCTAATATGTTATTTAATATATACTTTTTATACAAAGAATTTTTTTTAATTTTTAAAGAAAATAAATAATTTAATTTTAAATTCATTATTTATTTTTTAAACTTTTACTTTTTAAAATTTTGAGTTCCAAATTCTCTCCCTTTTTCTCATTCCTATACCATCCATTGCAAAGGCAAGAAATGGAATATCATTTTCAAATAAAAATAAAATTAGTATGGCAAGGAAATCTCTGAAGTCTCTTCTAGCTCTAACAATCCAAATGTAAGAGATTTGGGTTCCATTTGACTCCACATCGACTCAGTCTCAATTTTGTTAAGGATTCATGGGCTCACACAGCTAGAACTAGAAACAAGCTTAGAGATCACCTATTCCAACTGCTCCCATTTTACAGATGGGGAAACCAAGAACCACCAAAATAGTTAAAATACTAGGTTTGGAGTCAGGAAGACCTGAGTTCAAATCTCTGGTTGCTTACTTGTATCACCCTGGGTAAATCACATTTTTTTCATCTTCCTCAACTGTAAAATGAGAATAACAACAATACCAACCTTACAGGAATATTTTAAGGACCAAATGAAATAAAATTTACAAAAGTGCACAGTGAAATACTTAGCACATAGTAGATGATATCTAATTTTTTTTCCTTTTCCTTTCCTTCAGTAATTTGCTCAAGTTCTCACAGGCAATTAGTGCCATAGGCAGGATTTGAGCTCATGTACTGTCTGTGGCTCCAAATTTAGGTGCACAAGATCAGAATTCTTTCCACTGAACTGAATAAGGCTCATGTGTGTGACCTCAGGCAAATTGATTTCCTTTTCCACAGCTTCAGTTTCCTCTTTTGGTATAAGTCAGGGGTCCTTAATATTTTCATGTGTCATGGACTTCTTTTTCAGTCTTATGGCATTTATGGACTCCTTCTCAGAATAAGTTTTAGTGCATAAAATAAGATACAAAGTGTTACAAAGGAAAACAAATATATGGAAATAAAGATGTAATTATTTTGGCCTCTAAGTTTACAGTTCTTTGAAATTTATTTCTGGACCTCTGATCAGTGAGCCCCATTGTTAAGAATCCTTGATCTAGATCCAGAGAATATTATATAATCAAGGCATCCTCATTGTCCTTTTGCCTTATTTGAACTATTATTTTGCCCTTGCACATGGAGGAAAACAAGATTATTTAAAAGGATTGAATAAAGGGACTTCTGGGGGTGGAGCCAAGATGGCGGAGATCAGACAGGAGTCTCTGTAACCTCCTCTAACCTTACTTCAAACCAACAATATATGAAGCCTCTAGACTGATTTTGAAGTAAAAAAAAAAATCCACAATATCTGGAGGACAGCACATTTCTAGAAGAAGATACTCTGAAAGAACTTCAAAACAGGTCTGTTTTAATTGGGGCAGGGAGGTGGTCTGCTGAACCCAGACTGCAGCACAGGACGACCGGGGCAGGGAGGAATAGAAAAGTGAGTGACTAGATTAGCTCTTCCTCTTCTCACTAGGAACCCTGATCCTGAATCTCTCTTCCCTTCCATTTTAGTAAAAGTAGACCTAGAGAACAGAGTTAAAGTGAGAGGAAGGGAGGGAGATAATAAGATATGAGTTGACAATAGATCATATGAGGTAAGGTAGGCAATAGACCATATAAAAAGAAGCACCATGATCAGTTTATATGTATGTTTGGGGATCTACCGTAATGGAATCATAAAGCTTAAAAGGACTATTAAGTCTAACCATCTTATTTTAGAGAGGAGTAAATTGAGACCTAATGAGAGGTAGATCAGATAACTGGTCAGTCAGCAAAAAAGCATTTGTTAAGTTTTTACTATATTCCAGACATCATGCTAAGCACTGGAGATACAAAGAAAGAAAGAAAACAATAATCAGCTCCTACTCTCAAGGAACTCACTGTCTAATGGGAGAAACAAAATGCAAACAAATATGTACATACAATATATGTGCAGAACAAGCTGGGGGTAGTGTCAGAGAGACATTAAAATTAAGGAAACTTTGGAAAGTCTTCTTATAAAAAGTGGGACTTTATTGTTGTTGTTGTTGTTGTTGTTGTTGCTTGTCCTTCATTTTTTGAAGAGGACCAAAGACATCGTAGAGTGATGTCTTAACTTGGTCATGAATTGGATTTAAGTGAGGGAGTCATCAAAAATCATCAGCCTCACTTTTTCTTCCAGAGTCATCAAATTACAGTGGCGAGTCAGGACAACTAGCAATGGCCCAGGATGCAGTGAATGACTTTGGCATCTTTAATGTTTCACCAAGCTCTAAGTGCTCCACAAAGCCTACTTCAGCCACTTTCATGGCTGGAACAAATTGTTCTCATCTTCCCATTCTGTGAGAAAGAACTCTTCACACACTTGAAGTAGACATTCCCCTAACTCACCATCTGATTTAAGGCCTGTGGGTTACTCTCAACCTGGTTTGTCCCATCTGTCACATGGTTTTTACCAAGTGTGGTCCCGGTGCTTGCTATAGTTGGGATTTGCTATTGCTGCAGGTGTGACTTTAATTGAGACTTAAAGAAAAACAGGAAAATGAAGAAGAGAGTTGAGGAGAGATAGTGTTCCAAACATGGGGGACCACCAAGGAAAATCCTCAGTTCTAAAGATGTAGTCAAAAAAGCAAAGAACAGCAAACAGGCTAATATCACTGGATTGCAAAGTAAGTGGAGGAAAGTAAAGTATACTAGGAATAGAAAGTTAGGAAGGGATCAGATTATAAAGGATTTTTAAAAACAAGAGGATTTTATCTTTGATCTTGAAGACAATCAGGAGCAGTTGGAGTTTATTGAATGAGGGGTGCAATATGGGGATTGATATAGTTAGACCTGAACTTTGGGTAAATCATTTTGATGGCCAAGTGGAGAATAGATTGCAGGGGACAGACCTGAGCTATTGTTAAGTGTAAAGTTATGAGGACCTACACTAGGATGGTGACAGCATCAGAATGGATCAATCAGTCAACTAGCATTTATTAAATGCTTAACATAAGCACTGTGCTAAATACTTAGAATATGAATACAAATAAAAAGAAAAGCAGTTCCTGTGCTGATTGATCTTGCACTCTAGTGGAGAAGACAACACATAAAAGGAAACTGAAAGATGGGAGGGGAAGGTATCTAGGGAGAAGAATATTGGGGAAACCCAAAATGCTGTCTGGTGAAAAATAAAGAAGAAATAATTGGCCTGGGTAGCTTCTTTAAATGAAATCCAGTCAAAGGGAGAGGCCATGGTGGCAAAGGTACATGTGGGCTCAGAATTCCAGGGCTGAAGTGATCTTCTAGGATAAAGAGGCTTCTAGAGCATAATAAAGTCCAGAGTGCATCCCAGTAAGAAATGAGAAGACAAAGCGGGACAAAAGGGAGATATTGTAAATGTCGAAATTACAGGGTTTGCTAATTCATTGGATATGGGGAACAAGGGAGATCCTTCAAACTCTCTAGATATGATCCAGATTGCTAAGATTGGCATGAATTTCATTCTTCTTGTGATTTCAGAATTTTCTTTTATTTATCTTTTAGTCAAAATCTGAAATAGAAAATAGAACTCCTTGTCTTATCTTCCCCAACAAGTTTCAGGTATAATTGGTTAGGATTGCTCTTTTCTAACAATTAATTCCAATACTATATAAACTATTTGAAAAAGTAGGGAAAGAAGGTGTCCTACCAAATTCCTTTTATGACACAGATATGGTGCTGATAACTAAACCAGGTAGGGTAAAAACAGAGAAAGAAATTTATAGACCAATTTCCCTAATGAGTGTTGCAAAAATTTTAAACAAAATATTAGCAATGAGATTACAGAAAGTCATCCCCAGAATAATACACTATGACCAAGTAGGATTTATACCAGGAATGCAGGGCTGGTTCAATATTAGGAAAATTATCAACATAATTAATTATATTAATAACCAAACTAACAAAAATAATATGACTATCTCAATAGATGCAGAAAAGGCATTTGATAAAATCCAACACCCATTCCTATTAAAAGCACTAGAGGGTATAGGAATAAATGGACTTTTCCTTAAAATAATCAATAGCATTTTTTTAAAACCATCAACAAGCATCATATGTAATGGGGACAAACTGGAACCATTCCCAGTAAGATCAGGAGTGAAACAAGGCTGCCCACTGTCACCATTACTATTCAATATTGTATTAGAAATGTTAGCTTTGGCAATAAGAGAAGAAAAAGAGATTAAAGGAATTAGAGTACGTCATGAGGAAACCAAATCATCACTCTTTGCAGATGATATGACGGTGTACTTAAAGAACCCTAGAGATTCAACTGAAAACTACTAGAAACAATTCACAACTTTAGCAAAGTTGCATGATACAAAATAAATCCACATAAATCATTAGTATTTTTATATATTACCAACAAAGTTCAGCAGCAAGAGATGCAAAAAGAAATTCCATTCAAAATAACTGTCAATAGTATAAAATATTTGGGAATCTATCTGCTAAGGGAAAGTCAAGAACTGTAGGAACAAAACTACAAAACACTTTCCACACAAAGTCAGACCTAATCAGTTGGAAAAATATCAAGTGTTCAAGGGTAGGCTGAATATAATATAATATAATATAATATAATAATAAAGTGAATATAATAAAAATGACAATACTACCTAAATTAATCTACTTATTTAATGCCATACCAATCAAACTCCCAAGAATTTCTTTTACAGATCTAGAAAAAAAAGTAACAAAGTTATCTGGAAGAACAAACGGTCAAGAATTTCAAGGGAATTAATGAAAAAAAATGCTGATGTAGGTAGCCTAGCTGTGCCAGATCTAAAACTATATTATAAAGCAATGGTCATCAAAACCATTTGGTACTGGCTAAGAAATAGAGTAGTTGACATCTGTCAAATTGGCTAAAATGACAGGAAAATATAGTGACGAATGTTGAGGGAATGTGGGAAAATTGGGACACTGATACATTGTTGGTGGAACTGTGAACGGATCCAACCATTCTGGAGAGCAATTTGGAGCTATGCTCAAAAAGTTTTCAAACTGTGCACATCCCTTGACCCAGCAGTGTTTCTATTGGGCTTATATCCCAAAGAGATCTTAAAGGAAGGAAAGGGACCCACATGTGCAAGAATGTTTGTGGCAGCCCTTTTTGTAGTGTCTAGAAACTGGAAACTGAAGGGATGCCCATCAATTGGAGAGTGGCTGAATAAATTATGGTATATGAATGTTATAGAATATTATTGTTCTGTAAGAAATGACCAGCAGGATGATTTCAGAGAGGCCTGGGGAGACTTGGATGAACTGATGCTGAGTGAAACGAGCAGAACCAGGAGATCATTATACACGGCAACAACAAGACTAATGATGATCAGTTCTGATGGACATGCCTCTCTTCAACAATGAGATGTTTCAAACCAGTTCCAATTGTTCAGTAATGGAGAAAGCCATCTACACCCAAAGAGAAGCCTATGGGATCTGGACCACAACATAACATTTTCACTCTTTCTGTTGATGTTTGCTTGCATTTTGTTTTCCTTCTCAGGTTTTTTTTTTCTTTCTAGATCTGATTTTTCTTGTGCAGCAAGATAACTGTGTAAATATGTATACATATATTGGATTTGTCATATATTTTAACATAATTAACATTTATTGGACTACCTACCATCTAGGGGAGGGGGTGGAGGGAAGGAGGGAAAAATTTGGAACAAAAAGTTTTACAAGGATCAATGTTGAAAAATTACCCATGCATATGTTTTGCAAATAAAAAGCTTTAATTTAAAAAGAGTTGTTCTTTTCTTCACTGAAAGAGCTGGTAAGAAGTCAGGAGGCAGTCTGAGAGATATTTGGAGGTGATTCTATATAGTTTCTCTTTCACTTTATGCTATGTGCAATACCTCCTGTGATCATAGTATACTGTTACTGAACCAATTGATGCAATGGGAAAGTAAATTAAAGAAATAGAAAAAAAAACCATAGGACAAAAGTTCTAAGCTAGATACAGAAATCAGATTTGTTAGTGGATAAATATTTATTAAGTATCTACTGTGTACCAGGTATTATACTAAGTTCTGGGAATACAAAGACAGGTTAAAAATAGTCTCTATTCTCAAGGACCTCATAATCTAATTGAATATTTTAATACTTTGAGCAATATTCCATTTCACCTCCTGGATTAAATTGGGACTCAACCTTCAAGGGAAGAGTGTATCAAAGATGCTTTAGATACCATCTTTTTTCCCCTGAGGCAATTGGAATTAAATAACTTTCCAGGATCACACAGCTAGAAAGTGTCAAGTGTCTGAAGTCAGAGTTGAACTCAGGTCCTCCTGACTTCAGGGTTGGTGTTCTATTCACTGTGCCACCTAACTGCCCCCATCAAAGATGCTTTAACATTGTTATCCCCAAGTGAATTTGGAAAGAGAGTTTCATGCAAAACACCTTCTGATGGCCAATAAGGATAGTATATCCTTTTAGGGAAAGGTTGTCCACAGGTCAGCTTGCCACAATGGCCCAATGGCTTTAGTAGAATCCCCTCTGGTAAGTCAGCATTGATTCCTGGAAGATTTCTAAAATAGATGACTAAAGAGATGGTTTTCAAATTTTTAGAAGGGGAAGTGGTGATTTCCAAGAACCAGTGTGGTATTATCAAGAACAAATCATGCTAATCTCATTTTCTTTTCTAATAGTTACCAAAGTACTATTGGAGGATGAGTCTGATCTCATTATTTGACAAAAATTTCAGGGAAAACTAAAACAAAGAATGGCAGAAACTAGGTATAAACTATCATCATACACAGTAACAGCAAGATATATATATATACATATATATATATAATAGTCTTCTCAGCAATACAGTGATCCAATATATATACCATCTGCATCCAAAAGGATCTTGACAGGTTAAGATCTTTGGGCTAAATCTTAATAAAATTAAATTAATAAATTAATTAAATAAATATAAAATAATATAAATAAATATAAAATCCTTGATTTAGGCACAAAATATCAACTTTACCCAAGATGGGTTGGGCACAATGATATAGCAATTTGTCTGAAAAAGTTCTGTAGGATTTGAAGAACTGCAAGATCAGTGTGAAATGGCAATGTAATATGGCAGTTCAAAAAGTTAATTTAATTATGAATTATACCAATGAAGCAGAGTATGTAAGAATAAGAATATCACTATTCCACTAAACTTTGTCTTTGTAATCTTCAATATGGAATACTGTATTCAGTTCTGGGTATGTGATTTAAGGAAACTGATAAATTGGAGAGTGTTGCCAGGGGGCAACCAAGATGGTAAAGTAGACTGAGTTCTTATCCCATAAGGATCATCTGGATGAACTGAGTATGATTAGTCTGCAAAAGAGAATACTCAAGGGAGATATGGAAAATATAATTACATATTTGAAAGGTTGTCACGTGGATAAATTATTATACTTGCTCTATTTGGACCCAGAGAATAGAATCAGGAAAAATGAGTTTCTAAGAAGAAAATTTAGATTTAATGATGGAGGGAAAATTTAGACTCAGTGATGGGCAAGTTTTCCAAATGTGAACTGAGTTAATAATCGTAATAATAACTAACATTTATATAATGCCTACCATGTGCCTAACCCTACGTTAAATGCTTTACAAATATTACCTCATTTGATCCTCATAACAACCTTGGGAGATGGTGTTATTATTGTTCCCTTTTACAGTTGAGGAAACTGAGGCAAGCAGAGGTTATGACTTGTTCAGGATTACACAGTTGATAAGTAAGTGTCAGAAATGAGATTTGAACTCATCAATTCCTGATTCCAGGTTTGGTGCTCCATTCTCTATGACTGCCTCGTTGAGTCTCACTTCTTCATCTTTAAAGAAAATAAGGGTACTTATATTGCCTACTTCATAGGATTATGTGTGTTAACACTTTATTAGCCTCATTTGCTGAAGGAAAGATATTATTGTGCTCAGAATTATTGTTGTAAATATGTGTTGCTGCTGTGAGAACATCAATATAACAGGATGGGCAATGGACTTTATGGAGTCAAGAACAGAAAGAAACATGCTGGTGATGATAATTACATAGCCAGTACTTTATCCACTGAACCAAGTAGCTCCTATTGACCATAATTACAAAATAAAATGAGAACTCAATTAACAAAGGCCAAGAATCTGCTGTGCTGTTATGATGGTGCAGAGAATTGGAATTAGGCATGACAACTGCCTTCAATTAATAAAATTGAATTGAAAAGTCTACAATTTTATAGTTTTCTGGACATAAAACCTGCAATTCTGGGAGCTACCACCAGGTTGTGATATGACATGCTATTAGGCCCCCCAAATAGGCTATTTAGAAGTATGGATAACTGAAAAAGAGGAGATGGGGATGGCTATCTAGTGCACTAAATAGAATATTGGCCAAGGAATCAGGAAGACCTGAGTTCAGATTTGATCTCAAACACCTAGTTAGCTGTGTGATCTTGGGCAAATCATTTAATGTCAATTGCCTCCAAAAGAAAGGTGAAATGAAATATCATCTGATCTTGAAAATCTATGTTAAAATAATAGCATATTTATTCCCTAATTACTAATACTTATTAATAATTACTACCAATAATAATTCCCTAATTACTAAAATAACAATTTGAGGTCAAATACAATATGGTTCTAGCTTAGAATAAAGAATAGCACTTTTATTATTAGTCTTCTCCTAAGACTCAGTGCTTAACCAAACCAGATTTTTCTCACCTTTTTCTTCATTCATGCTGTCCTTCCACTCCTATTTCACAACACTGCTGTGAGGATCAAATAAGTTATTATTTGTAAAGTGTCCAATCCACTGCCTGGCCATAGCACATTTTTATTTCCTTCCAAATTTGTTTCCTTAAATTATTTGCACAAAGGATTCATCAGTAAAAAAAATTTCAAAGTTGGAATTAGAACTCAGGACTTCAAACTCATATATAGTTCTCTCTAGTACACTAGAAGAATACAGTTGTCGTCACAAATGTGGAAAGAGAGATCTGTTTGTCTTAGCTATTACTACATGTAAGAAAACATTTGACCTGGACTTAGCTGAAAAAGAACTTGGTTCAACTTCTTTATATTAAATATGAGAAAATTGAGGCCCAAGGAAATTATGATTTGTTCAGGGTCACATCAGTAATAAACATCAGAGAGGTGATATTAATGTTCAATTTAATTAATGTCTTTGCTAAGCAATTATTATACCACAGACAACATGCTAGGCATTGGTATAAAAAGATAAAAATGAAAGCAGTGTATATCCTCAAGTAGTCAAAGGAGACTACATGCAAATGTAGCTTTTTTACGTCTCTTATATATACCTCCTTCTGTCCTCTGACACTATCACCAGTCTAGAGCAGATCCTCATCATCTTATCACATGGATTATTGCAATAGCTCACTGGTGGATATGCCTACCTCAAATCTCTCCTCATTCTAATTCATTCTCCATGAATTCAGCCATTAAAATGTTTCTTCCATAATACAGGTTGGACCATATTATCTCCCCTACTCAATAAATTAGTTTATTTATTTATTTATTATGATTTATTATCAGTAAATGTTTGATTTATATGGATATTTTATATACCTATGTAATCAAAGCCACATAAAAATTTCTTGGGCAAAAAGTGGTCTTGAGTAGAAAAAGTTTAAGAAACCCTGCTCTGTGGAAACTGAAATAAACGATGAACCTAATCCCCTTTCCTTCCTCACAGTGCAAAGTGGTACAAAATGGAGAGCAAGGATTATGCCTCCCATATGTTGGGGAAATGGGTTTATTTGTGATTATACGTTTTGAAGTAAATACCCCTTTTTAAAAACTATAATAGTTTTTAATGGCTAAATGGAACTGGATCCAAGAGACTATTCCCCTATACCTGGAGGCACACCATCACTGGGGACTGGATTCAGTGACAGAGAGTTTTGCTACATAGATAACCCAAACTCCCTTAAGTGTACTGCAGAAGAGTAAAATGTAACCTACTTGGCCTTCTGTCAGCGAGGGCAAAAGTGGTCAGTGCTGAATTACAATATAAGTTCCTTGAGAATAGAAATCATTTCTTTGTAGCTCCAGCACCTAGTCCCCTATTTGGTATGTGGTAGGCACTTAATACATTTTTATTGTGTGATTGATTATGGTTTTGCTTTTTACTAAGCTTCAGCAATTTACTTTACCTTTAGGCAAGAGTGTGTTAGCAATTATTTAACAAAAAGCTGGGAGCAAATGTTTAACAACCAACAGAAAAAGACATACATCATAATTTTCAGTTTAATCAGCATCATGAATGTTTTCTCCACTACTCTACTTTCTTAAGTATATACAATCAACAAAACAATGTGTAGCCACCTCCAGAGAGAAAACTGATGAACTGAGGAGTACAAATTCAAGTATAATTTTCTCACTTTTTTGGCTTTTGTGATATAGCTAATGTGGAAATATGTTTTGCATGATTTCACATGTATAATTGATATCCTATTGTTTGCTTTCTCCATGAGTGGGGGAGGTGTGGGAGAGAAGGAGAGAATCTGGAAATAAAAATTTAAAAAGAAGAGTGTTTAAAAAATTTTATTAAATAAAGCTTCCTTTGTCCTAGACCTTGAATTTTGGGGGATGGAGGGGATCATGAGGCAATTGAAGTCAATTGATTTGCCCAAGGTCACATGGCTAGTAAGTGACAAGTATTTGAGACAAGATTGGAACTCAAGTCTTTAGGGCAGGTGCCCTTCTATCTACCGTACCATCTAACTGCACCTGCTAGACCTTGAGCCTAAAAAGTAATATTGCTCAAGGTGTAAAGAAAGAAACATGCTAATCTGCCCCTAAATCTAATAAATAATGTTGTTAAAACAGAAATTATAGGGATTTTAAGAGGTAGTGACCATTCCATTTTGAGATTATGACAGACAAAGCAGGAAAAATAAGGCATAATTGCATCCTAATTTTAATAGTGTGAATTTCAAAGAAACAATATCAGTCCAGCACCAGGTAAATATCTAGGGCCTGTAGCCACTGAAACAAGAAATCTGGAATAATACCCCTTCCATCTGAGAGCAGAACTCAAATTAAAAAGAAAAAAAAGTGGATCTGACTGACACATTTTCTCTTCAACTCTGTCTCCCTCTCTGTCTATGTGTGTATGTATGTCTGTCTGTCTCTCTCTCTTCCTGTCTCTGCCTCTGTTTGTCTCTGTCTTTCTGTCTCTGTCTTTCTGTCTCTCTCTGTCCCTCTCTGTCTGTCTCTGTCTCCTTTCTCTCTATCTCTCTCTCTCCTTCCCTCACTCCCTCTATCTCTTTCTGTCTCTTTTCTGTCTTTCTGCCTCTGTCTGTGTCTTTCTGTCTCTGTCTGTCTCTCTGTGTCTCTGTCTCTGTCTCTATATATCTCTCTTTGTCTTTCTGTCTCTGTCTTTCCCTCATTCCCTCTCCCTACTTCTATCTTTTTCTTTCTCTGTTTTTTCTGCCTTTGTCTATGTCTTTCTGTCTCAGTTTGTCTGTGTCTGTCTTTCTCTGTCTGTCTGTCCCTCCTTCTCTCTCTCTCTTTCTCTCTCTTTCTCTCTCTTTTTCTCTCTCTCTCTCTTTCTTTGTCTTTCTCTGTCTATATCTATTTCTCTGTCTGTCTCTCTATATCTCTGTCTCTGTCTCTATTTTTGATATGCATGAAGTTAGTTATTTGCATGTTTTCACTCTCACCCCTGGCCCCCCCACCCCATTATACCAAATTGAGTAGGGACTGAAGTGTGCCTTTCTTTGTATCCCAGTGCTTAGGGCAGTGCCCAGAAGTAGTAAATATTTAATAATTGCTTGTTAACTGACTGACGTAGAACATATCTCCACTTCTACAAAGACAGTAGTAAGACAGGAAATGTAAACTAGATATCACTTTCTATTCATGGAACAATTTCAAAAAAAGCAGTTTGACTGAGGGTTCAGGCCAGGGCTCCAGCTGAGGCACAAGATCATGACACATCTACTGCAATGGTTCACAGCCATCCTCTTTTTACAAATAGGTAAGTGTCAATTGGGATATTTTTGGAGGCTGAGTTCCCCACTTGGAATGGGGAAGCTCCCCACCAATGGTTTTGTTGAGGAGGCTTGCCTTATCCTGATCACTAGAGCGGTTCAGTGTCAAGGAGTTATAAACCTTATTTGGTGCTATATCCTCTCAGCCTTGGTTATAATGTCAGAGGTGGAATAAATGGAAAAATTATTTTAATTGTACCTGCCTTCCAAAGGTACTGTGATACTGAGGAGGAGGGTAAGCTGGAGTCTGTGGGATCCAAAGTGCTATAAGAAACAATTGCTTTGGGTGAATAAGTCTGCTTGTCTCTAAACAGGATGTGCTAGTTAAGCACTGAGACAGAGAAATTCTGGTTCCAGAACCAAAGTCGTCAGAAAAGGCTCCATTACATGCAAACGTAACATTTCTAACTCAACAATTTGTGATTTTCATGGTATGCCTTTGACTTCTACCAATACAGAACAAAACCTATCTATTCTTTCAGGTTTGTCATTATATTCCCAGTATATGGCACAAAGAAAGCACTTTACAAAAGTTTGTTATCGATATAACTTAAGAGATTCTTCCAAAATTGTAGAGGCTCAAAAATGAATAATCCTGTATCCAACCTAACACTGAGCTCCTCCAAGCTTATCTAGGTTGTTCCTTGAATGACAGAAATTCACTCTGTCACCAAGTTGTTTCAGATTTCCAGCTCCCCCATTAAGGCAACGCCAGGAGCTTTGGAAATATAGTGGAATTGAGTGGCTTAATAAATACAGCATACTGGACCTAGAGTGAAGAAGATCTGGGATCCAAATTTAGCCTTGGCTACGTGCTAGCCATGTAATCCTGAACAAATCTCTTAATCTGTCAGATTTAATTTCCTCAACTGTAAAATGAGGACAATAATAGCACCTACCTCCCAGTATTGTGAGAATCAACTGAGATAATATTTGTAAACCATATGGTGAACCTTAAAGTTCTAGAGAAATGCTAGCTTTAAAAAAAAGTATAGAGAAGATACCTCCATGATAACTCCCTTTAGTTTTTAACTAATTCCCTCTTTTTTCATTCTTTCTGGTAGACTAAAGCTATCTAAGCAACTGATGTTCAGATCCCCACCCACTGCTATTAGTGCTATAAATAGTTTGGTCTCTTGGGACCTCTTTAAACTATAAAGATGTTGTGGCTGATTTTTGTTGTTGAGTTGTTCAGTCATGTCTGATTCTTTGTAACCCTTTGAACCATATTGTCCATGGAATTTAATTGGTAAAGACAATGGAGTGGTTTGCCATTTCATTCTCCAGTGGATTAAGACAAACAAAGGTTAAATAATTTGTTCAGAATCATATTACAACTAGTGTCTGAATTTAAACACAAGTTTTCCTGACTTCAAATCTATCTACTGAGCCATTCAAATAGCTTGGATAATTGCTATTAATTAATCAATAAGCATTTATTTTGTTCCTACTATATTCCAGGACCCCTAAGAGGCATTGGGGATACAAACACAAAAATAAGATGATATTCAACCTCAGAGAACATACTAGAGAACGACAAGATGTTCACTGACAAATATATGACAGGTTATATAGTGGACTTGCATCTGGAGTCTATATAAATGATAGTTATTATATACTCCAAAATATTATATACTTCAAAATTGAATGGAGGAAAGGACACTTACAACTAAAGGAACCAAGAGACATCTCATATAAGAAAAAGATGACACTGAAGCTGAATTTTCAAGAGGAGTTCCAAGAATCAGACATAGAACACCTGAAATGCTCATTAGGGACAGACAATGTTATAGAAATGGGAGATTGAATATCATTTAGGGGGAATAACAATCAGGCCATTTTTGGCTAGAATATAAGATGTTCATTTTAGGAGTATCAATTTGGAAGCTCTATAGAAGATAGATTGGAAAAAAAAAAGACTGGCTGTAGAGAGACCAAATGAACACTTATGACAATAGTCTAAACCAGTAGTGATGAAGGCTGTGACTATGGTGGCGGTGGTATGGGTGGAAAGAAGGGGAAGAATACAAAATATATTGAGGTGGTAGAATTGATTTGGCACCCGATTGGATATAAGATGAGGGCATGTGGTGGGGAGGTGAGGGGGAATAAAGAAGCCAGGATTAAACAACCAAAATATAATTATTAAATGCTTAAAACTTAAATACTTAATACTTAATTTAGTGCTTAAGAATAAGTGGCAGGCATTGAGTTAAGAAAAGATGACTGGCGGGTTGCAACTTGGGCAACGCTGGTGCTTTCCACAGAAATAGGGAAGTTGTAAGATGGGAGGACTTGATAGAGGGAGGATAATAAGCTCTATTTTGGGTATGTTGATATCTAGATGCACATGAGACATCAAGCAGGCAGTTGGTGGTCCTCAGGTAGTCCCAAGAGAGAGATGAGGGTGATATATGTAGCTATGGGAGTCATTTGATCAGAAAAAAATAATTGAGTATGTTAGAGATGAAGATATTGTGAAAAGAAAGAATAAAATAGAGAGAAAAAGAGAGTGTCCAGTACAGAACCAAAAGTTTATCTACTCATAGGATCCAGATGTTAATAGTGAACCTGCAGAGGAGAATGAGAAGAATTAATTGCAGAGTAGCATCATGAAAACCCAGGAAAAATGAATGTCTAAAAGAAGGTGGTAATAAGTAGTATCAAATGCCAAAAAGAAATCAAAGAAGGCAAGGACTGAGAAAAGTTCACTGGATTAAGCAAAAAGGGTTGAGAATTTATGGGAAGGTGAGAAAATGGAAGCAACAGAATAAATCAGAGGTTTTTAGTCTATGAACTAGTTTTATATATAGATGTGTCTGTGCACATATCTGTATCTGGCCCCAGTAGACTATCTTAGGAGCCCATCACACACACACACACACACACACACACACACACACACACGCATACCTATGCACACACAAGTACACACATTATTAAGAACCCTCACTATAGATAGCTTTTCCTAGAAATTTGCCTATGAAAGGGAGAACAATAACTTGAGGAGATGTTTGGGTGGAATTTAAGGATGGGGAATCCTGAGCATGTTTGAAAGCATCAAGGAAGGAACCAGTGAATAAAGAGACTGAAAATTAAGTCATCAGGAGGGGATGATCAAAAGTACAAGATGCTGGAGGAGATGGTAGGTGATGAAATCAATGGCACAAATAAAGGGGTTGACATTAAGAACCTTTAAGACTAGAACAAATGAGATAATGAGAGTACCAAGGTGATTTGAAATACATTATTTAATAATTTAAAAGAAATGTAATTTTTCATGTTTCAGTGCTATTTAAGGAGGGATCTTCTGCTGAGAGTGATTAGGGAAGATGGTGATTTAGATAGCTTGAAAAGAGATTTGGAACAGTTATTGAGGGGAGTCAATGAGGAAAAAATAATTAGTAAGAGGAACTGATCAGAGGAACAAGCTACTAGAGGAGATAGGTGGGGATGGAATCAAGGAACAGTTGTATAATTTTCTCAAGCACAGCAACATTTAGCAGCACGCATGAAAGAATGGTAAAAATCAATGATAAGACTAATCTGAGGCTAAGGGAATGAAAAAAATAAATAGCAAAAAGACAAATGTGGAAGGGATTAAAGAATTTTTAAAAGGGTAAACTTGAACTGCTAGATATCTACTATAGTTTCAGAGCAAAAATAGCCTACCTTCCTCTCTCCCTCATTCAAACAAAGAATACACCAACTCAGGGGAGCAGAATCAGTGCACTCTTCTTTACAAGTTACACCAGTTTCATCATGGAATGAAGATAATGCTCAGTTCTTAAAAACTGTGCTAACTAAGCATAATCTCTAGATGGTTCTTTAATCTAGAATAGCTTCAAGATCAGACTTATAACCTGTATATCTATTGTCCAAAGAATTAAATTCAACTTAAGTTCAAAATCATAATCAAAATGGTCACAGGATGATTATTTTTTATCTTTTGGCCAAAAGCAATTCATAAAGAACATCTTACTGGATGGAGGCAGGAAGGATGAGACACTGTAAAGCCAAAATCAATCAACTGAGAAGTATTTATTAAGTGTTTACTATGTGGCTAGTAGGTAAAGAAAGGGTGCCTTGTGGGTTGCCATCTCTGTCTATATATTGTATATAGCAATAATACTGGTTTGTCATCAGAAAGATACTAGTTCAAATCTTGCCTCAGATACTGAAATTAGTGTCCATGGAAATATCACTTAATCTCTTTTTTTAAAGCTCAATTTTCTCATCTATATATAGAATGGAGATAGTATTGGTCCCTACATCTTAGGGCTATTTTAAGGATAAGATGGTACAGTGAAAACACTTTGTAAAGCTTAGAATTGTATATAAATAAATGTTAGCTATTATTACTAGTAATTCTAAAACCTTGAGCAAGATACTCTACCTCTTTGGGGCCAGGTTTTTACTCTATAAAATTAAAGTTATGGTAATAATGTTCTGACTACCCATCCGATAGGATTATTGTGAAGAAAACTCTTTGTGTTTTCTATATAAATGTGAATAAAATCTGAGATCCCTTCTCATAACCTAACATATAGTAAGCACTTAACAAATCCTTGTTTCTTTCCTTTCTTCTTCTAAATCCATGATCTTATTATACCTGTTAAATTACATAGGGTTCATGATCTGTGTCAGTAGAAGGCATACCTATATTGGGGAAATTACAGAACTTTGGTATAAGTAACAGCAACACACTCTTATATGCTGATTTAGCCCATTACTTACTTGGTAATTTGCACACATAAATTTTGAGATGTCATCAAAAATGTTAGCAGCAGCTAGCAGCTTTGGCCCCTTTTCTTCTGATAATTACAATGTCTTCTTGAAGTTTGTCTGAAGCCTCAAGGTATTTTGTGTGGCTTAGTGTTGAGATTGAGGGAAGGAGGATAGTACCATAAGCAATAGATTAGTGAAGTACCACAATGTAGAAGAGTAAACCCAGATCTCAAGTATCAGTTGGATTATGCAACTCTAGAATTGTTCTCTTACATTATTGCCATGCCTCTCAAAACTCCTTAATGTAATAGAATAATTCCCCTGAAACTCTGTTGTTGCTATCTGCAAAGCATCTAATTCTGTCTTAGAAACACAATACACCCCACTCAGTTCATTTCCCTCACTACTTCTGTTATAATTCTATCTCAGGGCACTGTAGCCACTCTTTTGGAATGAGATTGCTGTAGCAACATCTGGGAACTACTCAACATGATTATCACCCTATAATGCTCCTCCCCCACCCAGCTTTGTTGAGAGTTGAGTTACAATTATTTTTTGAATTTAATAGGTATGAGGTATACCTAAGGAAAAAAAATTTCTATTTCTTTGATCATTAATGAGGTTGAGACTTTTTTCATATGATTTATTTCCTCTATTATAAATGTTTGGATTTTTTGATCATTTACCCATTGTATGTTGGGACTTAGCTCTGACTTCTTTTTTCTCCTTATTGTTTTATTTTACCCTACATTTAAATGTAAAAACAATTTTCAACATTAATTTTTTGTGTTCTTCCTTTTTTTAAAAAAATAGTATTTTATTTTTCCAAATGCATGCAAAGATAGTTTTGAACCTTAATCTTTGTAAAACCTTGTGTTCTATTTTTTTCCCTTTCAGACCCCTTCTTACAATATTTCTATTACTATGCACAACTTTCTCCTGGTTCTATTGACTTCACTTTGCATCAGTTCATGTAAATCTTTCCAGAGTTTTCTGAGAACATCTGGCTCATCACTTCTTAGAGCATAATAGTATTTCATCACAATCATATAATACAACTTGTTCAGCCATTTCATAATTGATGGGCATCCTTTCAATTTTCAGTTCTTTACTACTGGAAAAGAGCTACAATCAATATTTTTATACATATAAATCCTTTTTCTAGGGGCAGCTAGGTGGCGCAGTGGATAGAGCACCAGCCCTGAAGTCAGGAGGACCTGAGTTCAAATCTGGTCTCAGATACTTAACACTGCCTAGCTGTGTGACCCTGGGCAAGTCACTTAACCCCAATTGCCTCAGCAAAAAGCAAAAAAATAAAAAAAAATAAATAAATCCTTTTTCTTTTGGTTTTTTATGTCTTTTAGGATACACACCTAGTAGTGGCATTGCTAGGTCAAAAGCTATGCAGATTTTTATAAACCTTTGAGCAAAATTTCAAATTGCTCTATACAATGCTTGAATCAGTTCACAACTCCACCAACAGTACATTAGTGTCTCAATTTTCCCACATCCTCTTCAACATTTTTTCCTTTTTTCTTTTTTACCCTATCAGTCAATCTAATAGGTATCAGATAGTATCTCAAAAGTGTTTTAATTTGCATTTTCCAGTCAATAGTGATTTCGAGCATTTTTTCATATGGCTATAGATAGTTTTGATTACTTCGTCTAAAAACTGATAGTTCATATTTTTAATCATTTATTAATTGGGAAATGGTTCTTTTATAAAACTTGACACATTTCTCTCTATCTGTGTGTGTGTCTCTCTTTTTGTGTCTGTGTCTGTCTCTATTTCTCTGTATTTGTTTCTCCATCTCTCTCTGTCTCTGTTTCTCTCTCTCTTTCTCCCCCTTCTTTGTCTCTGTCTTTGTGTCTCTCTTCATATATATGTGTGTATGTTCCTTATAAGTATCCTAATAATGAGAACATTATGAATTACAAGTATCATTTTCCCATATAGGAGTGTACACAGTTTAATCCTGTTAAGGCCTTTATGATTTTCCTTTTTTGTTTACCTTTTTATACTTCCCTTGAGTCTTGTATTTGAATGTAAAATTTTCTATTCAGCTCAGGTCTTTTCATCAGGAATTCTTGAAAGTCCTCTATTTCATTGAATATCCAGTTTTTCCCAATGATGGATTATACTCATTTATGCTGAGTAGGTGATTCTTAGTCATAATCCAATTCTTTTGCTCTCTAAAACATCATATTCCAAGCTTGCTTATCCTTTCATGTAGAAGCTGCTAAATATGTGTTATCCTCACTGTGATTCTACAATATTTGAATTTCTTTCTGACTGCTTCAATATTTTCTCTTTGATTTGAGAGATCTGGAATTTGGCCATAATATTATTGGAAATTTTCATTTGGGGATCTCTTTCAAGAGGTTATTGGTGGATTCATTCAACTTCAATTTTACTATCTATTTCTAAAATATCAGGGCAGTTTTCCTTGATAATTTTTTGAAAGATAATGTCTGGGCTCTTTTGGTTTTGATCATGGTTCAGGAAGTACAATAATTTCAAAATTATCTTTCCTGGATCTATTTTCCAGATACATTGTTTTTTCCAATGCAATATTTCCCATTGTCTTCTTTTTTCCCATTTTTTGGCAGTTTGATTAGTATGGGACTGAACAAGTAGACCAATTTAGTTAGAATTGTCATTTTTATTATATTAGCTCACCCTACCCATGAGCAATTGATATTTTTCCAATTGTTTAGATCTGACTTTATTTGTTTGAGAAGTGTTTTATAATTATGTTCATATAGTTAATGAGTTTGTCTTTGCAGGTAGATACCTAAATATTTTATTTTATCTACTCATATTTTAAATAGAGTTTCTCTTTCTATCTCTTGCTGCTGGGCTTTTTCAATAATATATAGAAATTATAATGATTTGTATGCATTCATTTTATATCCTGCAACTTGGCTCTTATTTTTATAAATTTGGCTCTTTTCATTATATATTTTAGAAATGAGACCTTTATCAGAGAAATGCTATTAAAAATTTTTCCTTAGTTTGTTGTTTTCCTTCTAATTTTGACTGTGTTAATTTTGTTTATGCAAAACCTTTTGAATTTCATATAATCAAAATTATCTATTTTACTTCTAGCAATCTTCTCTATCTCTTCTTTGTTTATAATTTTTTTCCTTATCCATGGATCTGACATGTACATTTTTCCATTCTCTCAATTTACTTATGTCACCACTTATGTCTAAATCATTGATCCATTTTGACCTTTTTTTGCTATAGAGTGTGAATAATGGTCTAAGCCTAGTTTTTGTAGCATTAGCAATGAGGAAAAGTAAGGTTTAATATAAGGAAAATTTTCCTAACAATTAGAGCTATCTATAAATTGGAATGGGCTGCTTCTGAATGTAGTAGGTTCCTGTTTTCTAAAGGTCTTTGAGTAAAGGCTGAAAGACAATTTATCAGGTATGTTGTGGGAGAATTGTATTCAATTTGGGTTGTATTATATGACTTCTGAGTTCTCTGTCAACCTCAAATTTCAGGGATTCTGAAATATTCCAACAGCTATCCAGAGACAATTGCTTGTTTCTGACAGGTTTAAACCAGAAGCTCATCTTCTCAACTGACTTTTAAGTGTAGCCTTGAGGTTTTTTTTATTTCAAACTGGCAATTTGAGGTTTTCCCCTCACTCAGTTCTAGCTGAGCCACCTAGTGTGTCAGGGACTTCCTTCTTGCCATTTTAATTAATTTGATTCTGTGTTTTATTGTTGTTGTTTTAAGAAGGGATCAGAAAGGGAAACAGAGAATGAGAGGAAATTCAAAGCATGTATACTAGGAGTTTGGGCATTTTTACTAGTCTAATTAGGTGCTCAAAATATAGCTGTCCCTGATTCTGCCAAATTGAATGGAGTCCTTACCTCCTCAAATTTTCTTAGAGCATTTTTTTTATCTTTCCTCCACAGAGCACCATATTTTTCTGTTTACACATGTACTCTCCTATTAGACCAAATTCTTTGAAGCTAAGCACTGTCATTTTTTATCTCTGGATTCTTAGCACCCTCAACATAGATGGCATTTAATAAATGTGTTGTTTAAAATAGAAAAGAATAGTCATCTTTTAGGGTAATAGTCTTTTGCTCAGCTCCAAAGCAGCCCTGTCTACAACAGTAAAGGTACTTTAACTTCTTTCAACTCCTCCTCACAAGTCATATGTGAGGATACAGTGATCCAAAAGGTCCATGACTAGTCTAGCAACTCCAGCTCTGGGAAATGGTGAGATTACATCTAAAGATTATATGCAAACAACAGTGTGCTATCCTAGATAGCACAGTGGACAAAGTACTAACTTTTAAGTCAGGAGGACCTGAGTTCAAATTTGGCCTAAGATATTTAAAACTTTCTAACCATGAATCCCGATTGTTTTACCAAAAGGAAAATTTTTACTCAAAGGATATAATTCATGGAGATTCCCAATGGATCTCTAATTTGGGGATAATGGTGTTTGCCTGCCTAATGGTTGCTATGATAAGCATATGTAAGATATAATACAAATATCTTTTCATCATTCTCTTGTCCTGAACCACTGCCAGTACTTCAGCCCTTCTCTTCATTTTTATTGGAACTAGCTCACTTTGTTCTTTGAGTCCATAACCTCTAGTTCTTATTTCTTTTATCTCTCTATACAATCTGTATACCATAGTTAACCTCCTCTAACATTATATTGCTTCATATGCTGACCTTCAGTCCTGGACCACAAACCTCTGTTAACTTTCTTTGCTTTTTGTCCCAGAAAAACCACAATGGGAGGCTAACTAACATCATTATAGATTTATGCTGCATAACTTCAGCTGAGCCTTTGCTGTTTCTCAACAAAGATTTTACCTGTCAACTCCATTTCCCAATCCCTACAGGCCATATCCGATTTGAGCTGGATATAAGCCAAAATAATTAGAGTGGGCTTTCACAAGAGATAATTCTCCCTTATTAGAAACCTTCAAGTAAAAGCTAGATGACTACCTCTTTATACCTTTGAGGAATTTACTTTTTAAAAACTGGAGAAGGGAAGAGTCTGTCCTTTCTCTGTTTTACCATATTGGAGTAAATGCATGCTAAATGTGATAAATCTGTCAGCACAGCAGAGCAATGGAAAAGACAATCCAAATATAAAACCTACATATCTGGAACCAAGTTTTTTGAAGGATATTTGAAATCACTCATGATAAGGTCATGAATTGTGGGGCTATTTTCCTCTGAGCTTCCTTGTGTGAAATGTATTCTTATCTAATCTGTGGTATTCCCAACTCTAGTATCAGCCAAATTCTAATGAAGCACAACATGTGTACTCAGTTGATAGGAAGCTAGCAGAGGGCAAATGCTATCTTAATTTGAATTTTATAGATAAAAATGGCTCCTTAGCCTTTGCTTTATAGATAAAAAGTTCTTTATCTGACATACATTAACAAGTTTCACTACTTTAGCATTTCATTTGGTGGAGGACATAAGATGTTGTCTGTTGAATCCATTCCCAAATTTATACGTTGGGATCTTTGAACACTACTATTGTATGAAGAATCAAAGAACAACAACAAAAAATTAATACTAAAAGGAAGAAGGAAATCTCTGGTTTGACCAGTGACTACCCCTGACAGTTTACCATATCATCAAAGTTAATTTGTCTTTACTCAATTGTCATCTTCCTAGGCCAGTCTGCCATATTTGATGAGATTGATCACATACTCTCCTAGATGTTCTCTATTCCCTTGACTTTTCCATTTCTCCTAATACCTTGCTATCTTACATTTTCTCCCTTAGTGAGTTCATCTACTCCCATATGTCAATGTTGCCTCCATGGTAAAGTTCTCTTAATTTACTTATCTAACTCTGATCTTTCACTTGAACTCCCCTAAATTTCAAATTACCTTCTGGACATGTCCACATGTCTATGCTCGACTGGTACCTCAAGTTCAACAAGTTTGAAAATAAACCCATGATCTATCCCTCTACATCTGCTGTTTATCTTGAGTTTCTCATTTCATTATTCTACCATCTATATTTGCAACCTGAAAATACCTCTTATTCTCCTCTGTCCTGAGAGATATATACCAATCAGTTACTAAGCCCTGAAATTCTATTCTATTCACACAACTATCAAAATAATATTTCTAAACCTAATCTAACTACATCAAAACCTTGATGAAAGACTTTTTGTGACTTCCTATTTCCTGTAGAATAAAAATGTACATTTCTAAAAATGGTTTTCAAAGTCTTGCACAATCTAGCTTTAACATACCTGTCCAAACTTATTTCACATAACATCCTTTCACAAAACTTATATTCTAACCAAATTGAACTATTAGGTCTTCCCTAACCATTCCTTTTCCAGCTTCCATGCACTCTCATAAGTATATACCTACCATGTCTGGAATGTACTCCTTTCTCATTTTGATTTCTTTATCTTCCCTTCAAAGGTTAACTTGGCTACCACCACCTCTGTGAAACCTTCCTTGATTCTCTCAGTAAGATACTTTCTTCTTCTCAAATTATATACCATATGCTAATTTTTCTCTTTGCTTTTGCTATTCCCTATACTTGGAAGGCCTAACTCTATTTGTCCTTCAAAGTCCAATCAGATGTCACCTCTTCTGTAAAGCTTTCTCTGACTCTTCTAGTTTAATGTGACCACTCCCTCAATTGTTCTTATAGCCCTTTGTCCTTTTATGGACTCATATGCTATTTGTATTGTATTTATCTATGCTTTTACATTTATCAATGTATTATCATTTTGGTTGTAAACTCCTCAATGGCAGAGGCATTATCTTTCCTATCTATATTTATTCCAGTGCCTTATATATAGTAGAAAATGAATGAATGGAATTATATGGGGATTGTTTTTTTTTAATTTTTTGTTATAGAAAGCTACTAGACAAGGAAATTACCATACCAAAGAAGATAGATACTTTCTCTTCAATTTATGATTTTATAAAGCGCTAAAATTTTGAATGATTTACCCAAAGAAACCTAACCAGTGTATGTCAAAAGAGTGACAAACTCAGGTCTCCTTAATTCCAAGACTGACTCACCATACATTATGCTTCTCAGTGTATGAATGAGAGAATGGATAAATGCATGGATGGATGGATGAATGGATGGATGGATGGATGGATGGATGGATGGATGGATGGATGACCTAAGATAATGATATGAATGTCTTGTCACCAAAAACACTGCATAAATTGGAGTTTCTTGGTTATTACAGCCTTCTGTTCATTTTTATTCTCTCCTCTCCCAAAATCCAACTTTCCCCATATGAAAAAGACCCTTTTGTCTTGGAGAAGTTTTTTTCTTTGGAGGGTTCAGTGAGGTTCATGTTGCTGGGGCAAGCAAGAAAATAGGTTAATTTCTTATACTGGAAATCTGAAGCACATAAAATATAAGGGATTCACAGTCCTCTCCACTTGGTTTTCTATGCATATCAAAATTAATGTTCCCAAAAGATTGAGAATAGGCCACTCTTGGGAAATCCTTGGATCCCAAATAAAACCATCCAAGAGGAATCCTCAAAGCATATAAGGTTAAGTTACGGCCTAAACACCTTATCAGTGTAATATGGATTACTGTATAAGGTATCTGAAGACCTGGATTCAATCCTGATCCTGTTTTTTATTATTCTTTTGTATGATTTTGAGCAAGTCACTTTGACTCAAACCTCCTTGCTTTCCTCAAACAAAATATTCCATTTCCTGACTGCAGGAATTTTCACTGGCTAAAGCCTCCCGGCTTCCCTGGCTTCCTTCAAATGCTCAGCTGAAAAATCCCACCTTCTGAACTCCTTTTTAAATCCCCCTTAATCTAGTGTCTTTCCTCTGTTGATTATCTCTACTGAATCTTATATATAGTTTGTTTTTACATAGTTCTTAGTGTATTGTCTCTACCATTAGATTGTGGGCTCTCTAAGAACAGAGACTCTCTTTTGCTTTTTTTTGTATGCCTCATGCTTAACACAGTTCCTGGCACATAGTAGGTGCTGAATAGTTATTCACTGACTTTCTAACCTATTTTGGTTCTTTTTAAAATTCTTTTATTTAATGAGATAGTTCACTCTCTAAGAATCCTTTCAATTTTTAGACTATGACCCTCTGATTCAATTATCTTGGTCTCTACCCAAATTGCTCTGGTAACAAGTCCCTCCAGCTATTACCCATCAGAGAATATGGGTAAGTAGATTTAAAAAGATAGGAATAAAGGAAAAGCATCTAACTATTGGGAATTCCAGAATCCTGGAAAATGAATGAATGAAATAATGACTATAGAACATATAGGGGTAGGGGAGGAAGTCCTTTAAACTATCCTCTACAATCCTACCATAGGTTAGCCCATAGATTTCACTTCTAGGATTTCCAAGACTTCAATAACATCCAACCCAGAGTGCCTATCTTAAGGCACTTCAGTTTTTTTTTAAATGCCCTACTTATTAAGCTAAGAAAATAGTGAAAGGTTGGAGGAGGAAGGTCATGGTGAATTTCTTCCCTTTTCTTCCTGCCCAATACCAATCCTTCATTTTCTTTTATTCCAGTTCAAGATTCATCTCTTTCATGAAGTCCTTTGTGGCTAATTACAGCCTACGATAAACTTTGCTTTACTTTAAATTCCATCAATATTTGTGTTTCTATCATATTATAACACACTCAGAGATTGTCTGCAAATTGTTTTCTACCTGTTTCATGTTTGTTGTTCTTCTAGCCTCAGCTTGAAGCCTAAGGACTTTGCCTTTTCTACTCCCCATAGCCTCTAGCATAATGCTGGGCGCATAGTAGATGCTCAAAAAATTGTTATTAAATTGAATTGAAACAGCAATAATCTATGTTCCACGAGGCTGCTGCCAAGTGGGTACTCATTCCTAGAAAGGAGATGGACAAGATGTGACAAGCCTGTGGTATTGAGATGGTCTGGTACAAAGAGCACTGGACTCAGCCAGGAAGATTCAAATCCTGCTTCTGTGTCATTCTGGACAACCAGTGTACCTTCTCTCTGGTTAAGTTTCCTGACTGGTAAAATGGGGAAAATAATAACATCAACCTTTCTAGCTTAGGAGGATCAAATGATATAATATATGTAAAATGCTTTGCAAACCTTAAAGTGTTTCACAAATTTTAGTTATTCTTCTTAAAAATTAAGTGACACGCAGCAACAACAGTACTATATGACGATCAATTCTGATGGACATGGCTCTCTTCAACAATGAAATGTTTCAAACCACCTCCAATTGTTCACTGAAGAGAGCCATATACACCCAGAGAGAGGGATGCGAAATGTGGACCACAACATAACATTCTCATACTCCTTGATTGATGTTTGCTTACATTGTGTTTCCTTTATCTGATATATCGTTCGTGTAGATAAGATTTTTCTTGCACACCAATGATAAGTTTGGAAATATGTATACATATATTCGATTTGCCAATATTTTAACATAATTAACATGTAGTGGATATCCTGCCATCTAGGGGGAGGGGTGGGGAGTTGGGGGGAAAAATTTGTAACGGAAAACTATGTAAGGGTTATTGTTGAAGAATTACCCACACATATGTTATTCAAATAAAATAAAAATTTAAAAAAAAAAAATTAAGTGACACGGGGTGTAGATCAAATGAAGAGAGGAGACAGACAAAAAAATGAACCAAATCAGAATCTGGGCCAAGAGCCTTTATTTACTTAAAGTACAGGTGTAGATTTGTACCACTGTTGACATCAAAGTAAAACCAAAACTCTGTACCCAAATCTATTTCTGATTGTCATTTCTGTAAGCTAGAGTGTTTCAAGAAGAATGGAAAGGGGGATGGAAGAGGGGAAAGAGGCTATCCCTGCAGTTTCTCTATTCTACTGTGTCTGTCTGCAGAAGAAGCCGTCTCCACAGAGAACAAAGTCCCAATGATGGTGATGGGGACTGTGGGAAAGTCAGTCATTCTACCTTTGAAGATGCCATCAAACAGGATTCGAACTATTGTCTGGCTTTCTCAAAATGCTCTTGCCACTGTCGACTTAAAAGGACAAAAACCCCACATAATAATTACTGATTCCAAGTATGATTATCGATTGAAAATCCTCAGAGAGGCAAACTACTCCCTGCAAATCAACAATCTTACAACAGAAGATGAAAATGTCTACAAAGGGCAAATAACCATAGACAGTTCAGGTCCATCTGAACCGTTTATTCAAAAGTACTTCCTACATGTTTATGGTAAGTCATAAGCTTAACTACATATAAATTTTTAAGCTAGATTTGTAATTTCCTTGGTATAGGGAAATCCTTGTGAGGGAACTCTGTACCAGATTGGTACCTGTTATACAATATATGGTCCTAGAGAATGCTGGAGGCACTGGGAGGTTAAGTGTTTTGCTTATGGTACAAGAACCAGTATGAATTAGAGGAGGAATTGTCCCAGACCTCCCTGTGCATGAACTCTAAAACAAATTACTATTACTTTGAAATGTATACATTCTACTTTCTTTCTCCTTCTTTGCAGTGGGGGACTATGGGTGTAAAACATTGCATATAATCTTATACAATTATTGCCTTGGTTAGTTTTGCTGAGCTGTCTTCTTTCCTCTTTTTTAAAAATTTGTTATAACTAAAAACTTTCTGAGGAAGTTTTGGAAATGAAGGTGATATAAAACAAAGGTAACAATGCTTCAAAAGAAAAAAAGAGAAGGTTCAGCATGACTTCCAATCAGAAAGTTTACTTATTCTCTGTCCAAGAATTAGAAAAAAAAGAGGAATGAAAAGGGCCTCGACACACCATGGAGCATACCCAGGGAACTAGGTGTAGTAGGATGGTCACCTTGCATGTGAGCTATGGAAAGCAGTTGGAGCTCTCCTACATAAGCGAGAAGTCAAATGGGCAGTCATCTTCAAAGAATATCACTTGCATGCCCTTACTCTGTTCCATCAGCAAGTGTGACATCCTGACTTCCTAGTCATGACCTTAAGGAAGAAGAGTTCTTCCTGTGACTTCAAATTCAAAAATACAGTCCTTTTCCATGCTCACAGTAAGTAGTTAGAATAGTAGCATACATTTGAATCATTATCTTACATATAGCAGAAACTGCTTTACTACAGGATTTATCAGGAAATAAACTAAGTTCAAATCAGTGAACATAAACATTAGATTCAGAGTCCAATTTTGCCCGGCTTAGGAGAAAAATATATAATTGGAAGGGACCACACAGGACATCTAGTACAATCGGAACAAGCCTAAAACAGGTTTACATGAATATTTAGGTGGTATAGTATATAGATCACTGGACCTGAAATCAAGTAGACGTGAGTCCAAATATGGCCTCAGGCATTTACTGATTATGTGACCTTGGCAAGTCATTTAACTTTTGTCTTCCTCCATTTCCTCATTTATAAAATGGAAATAATAATAATAATATCTATCTTCCAGGGTTGGTGCTAGGATAAAATAAAATAATTTTTGCAAAATATTTTGCAAACCTTGAAGCACTATAGAAATATTAACTCTTATGAACATGATGGTGGTGATGATGAAGATGAACAAAAATCCTTCTAAAAAATGTAGAAGTTAGAATACCATACTCACTAGATTTCCATTGAGGAGAGATCCACCACCACCTGAGGCAATCCATTACACTTTCAGACTTCAATTGTTAAAAAGTTTTTCAAGACCTTAAATCTGTCTCTCTTTAGCTTCCATCCATTTTTTCCAGTTCTTCTCTTTGTAGCCAAGAAATTTAAGTATAATTCTTCTTCAAGTAATGGTTCATCAAATACTTCAAGACAGTTACCATGATCCCCCATGTCTTCTCTTCCTCAATCTAAATTCCTTCAATCTACTCTTATATGACATGCTGTTGAGATTTTCAGCATCAATTGTGGTTGTTTTTTCTGAATACCCTACCCTTCAAGACCAATATCTTTTCTGAAGATCATAGAGTAGTATATAGTATTGGACTTAGAATCAGTATATGTTATAGATCCTAACAGTACCTTTTGCAGATTTAATAAGATAGTTACTTTCTTGTCTGAATAATTGATTAAAAATGTTAAATAGTCCAGGTAGACACCTAGTGATCCCTTGCCAAATCCTGATAAAACATATTACTTTTCACTTCTGGTCATTCAATAGATCCCAAATCCACTTAAATATTCCTCACATCAATTCATCTTTTGCCATAAAATAGTATAAGAGATTTGATAAAAAAAAATTTGCTCAAATCTAGAAACTAACAAGGTATCCTTACTAATGCAAATGATTTTAGGGTTAATGAATTTGGTTAGGATTATCTAATAGGATTAATTACAGTATTCTTATATTCTACTGGTCTGCTAACTCTGTCAAAAAAGGAAATTAAGTAATCATATTCTTTTGTTTCAAGTCTCCAATAATAGGTTTTCTTTCCAATGAAAATATCATGACTGGCATAAAAAATATAAGTAAAATAATATTCAAATGGCTCTACCTTTTCTCTTTTTCATTTGTTATCATCATCTCATATGTCCTCATCAGAGACTCTTTGCTTTCTTTGACTCTTCTATTTTTTATTAATATAGCTTTTTAAAAATCCTTTATTTGTTAGATTTGACAGATTCATCAAAAATTAGTCAGACCTAGACATTTCCTAAGTTTACAATAGCTTGCTTAAGATCATTTTCTATTTAAAGTGTTTATTTCAAAGCATGTTTTGGCTAATATCTAATGAGAATCATATAGAGTTAGTGTTGCATTTCATCCATATCTTTGTATACCTAGCACCAAGAAAATCAAGTCAGGCAACCAGCATTTATACATCACTCACTGTGCTAAGTGCTGAGATAAAAAAAGAAAGGCAAAAAAATAAACCTTGCTCTCAATGAGTTCATAGTATAATATGGGAGAGGAAATAACTACATACAAACAAGACGTTATACAGGATAAAATGAAGACAATTTCAGAGGGAAGGCACTAAGATTAAGAAACACTGGAAGAGACTTCTAGAAGATGAGACTTCAGCTAAGTAAGTCTTAAAGGAAGCCAGGAGGTAGAGATGAGAAGAGAGAGAATTCCAGGCATGAGGGAACCATCAGTGAACATGCCTAGAGTCAGGAGGAGTATTGTATTCAAGCATTGAGAAGGCTACGGTCATTAAATCATAGAGTACATAGAAGGGAGTAAAATATCAGAAGATCAGAAATCTAAGAAGGGTTCAGGTTATAAAGGGCTCTGAAAGCCAAACAGTAAAGTATATATTTTATCTTGAAGGTAATAGGGAATCAATGGAATTTATTGATTAGAGGAATGGCATGGTTAGACCTGTGCTTTAGAAAGTGCACAGTAGGCATTTAATAGATATTTGTTGTATGATTGATTATGTTTAATAATAAGGTGTATCTAATAGTAATTTTAACACATAATTCAATCCAGCAATCATTTATAAGTTATTGGCACTGAAGTTATTAAGTTATAAGGCACTGAAAGTACTAGTATGAAAAAGAAAAATAATCCTGGTCCTTAGCTTATATTTTGCTGGGTGAATATAACACATTGACAGAATTACATATATTATATATATATATATATACAGAAAGAGAGACAGGGAGGGAAAGAGATATATATATATATATGAATGTATGTATGTATGTATTTGAGGACTGAAAAGATCCTCTTAACTAAGAGAATCAGGAAACACTCTAAGAAAGCTGAACTTCCAAGGAATTGAAGGATTCTAAAAAGAAGGGTAAGGAGGGAGTATATTCTAATATGAGACCTAGCCTGTGAGAAAACACAAAAATGAAAGGTAGAATTTTGAGTTTAGGCTATAGAAAATAGAACAGTTTGGCTAAAAGATGGAGTATGTGAAGGGGAATTAGATGAAAAAAGATTAGAATGGAAGGTTGAAGCTAGACTGGAGAAAAGTTTAGATTCAAAGGTGCATAGAGTATATTTCATCCTCAAAGCAATAGAAAATTATAAAGATTATTGAGCAGAGAAGCAACATGGTTAGATTTATGCCTTAAGATTATTTGGACAGCTGTATGAAAAAATGGATTGCATAAAGGAGAGACTAGTGGAAGTTAAGAAGTTATTATAACAGCCTGAGAAAGAGGTGGTAAGAGCTCAAAATATGTTGGTGGGAGAGTAGATGGTAGGAGACTAATGCCAAAAATGTATTTGGAAGGGAAAAGAGAGGGAGGTATCAGAAGTGAGCACAAATTTTTAAATCTGGATGAATTATATAGAAATACATAGAAATAAGGCAGCCTGAAAGAAGGGTCATTTAAAGGGAATAATAAGTTTTTGAATGGATTGAATTGTTAGAGGTTGGTGAGAAGTCCAGGTAAGAGTATCCAACAGAAAGCTGGAAATGCAGTACTAAAAATAAAAGGAAGTATTAGAGTTGGATATATATGTTGCAGAGTTTACGGGGCTCTCATTTATAGTTACATTTTGGGGCTCTCATTTATAGTTACATTTTATGTATTACTTGACTCATTGCTACATTTAATCTTACAACTTGAAAATCTGCTAGGAAAATTGTAAAGCAATCTGGCAGAAATTCAGCATAAATGAGCATCTCACATCATATATCAACATCAATTTCAGCTGGATACATGACTTAGACATAATGTTATTGTTCAGTTGTTTCAATCATGTCTAATTCTTCATGTTCCCATTTGGGATTTTCTTGGCGGGGACACCGGAATGGTTTGACATTGCCTTCTCCAGTTCATTTTCTTATGAATGAGGAAACTGGAACTAACAGAATTAAGTGCTTGCCTAGAGTCACACAACTGGTAAGTATCTGAAGCTAGATTTGAACTTAAGAAGATGAATCTGCCTGACTTCAGACCTGGCTTTCTATCTACTAAGCCACTTAACCGCCCTCAGATATAATAGATGACATTATAAGTGAGTTAGAGGGACAAAGAAGAAATCAATATCTGTAGGTAGGCAAAGAGTTTATAATCAAACAATGGATAAATGGAAGCACAGTAGATAAAGCGAGCAGTTTTGAATATAGAAAAATTTTTAAAAATTGTTATACAAAGAAAACCAATTCAGTTAAAATTAGAAAGAAAACAGGGAAGAAGTAAAAATCTTTGCAGCAAATTTCTTTGATAAAGGTCACATTTAATATACATAAGAAACTGATCCAAGTTTATAAGAAATATATCCACTACTAGATAAATGGTCAAAGGATGTGAACAGGTAGCTTTCAAAAGAAGAAATCCATGCTATTAAAAAACATATGAAAAAATGCTCCAAATCCATAAAAATTAAAGAAATACAAATTAAGCAATTCAATAAAAATTAAAGAAATATGTATTAAAGCAATTGTGGGTCTCTCTCTCAAGACCATCAGATTGTCAAAAATTAATCAGAAAATGAAAATGATAAATGTTGAAGGGGATGCAAGAAAAGAGGCACACTAATTCATTGCTGGTGGGGCTTTAAATTGAGCCAGTCATTCCAGAAAGCAACTTGGAATTCTGGCCAAGAAGTCATAAAACATATATACCATTTGACCCAATGATACAACCCAATGATAGGTATATACCCCTCATATATTTAAAAATATTTATAGAATCTCTTTGTTTTTAGTAATTGAAATCTTGCAACTAAAGAAGTACTTTCCTATTGGAAAATAGTTAAACAAATTATGATATTTAAAGTTCATATACCAGCGGCATGGTTGAGATTGGGATCTAAGTATATTTGGAATGGCCATGGGATTCCATTCTCTGCTTAGCTATTTATCTTCTTTTTTATTATTATTATTTTTTATTAAAGCTTTTTATTTGTATAATATATGTATGGATAGTTCCCCAGCATTGATCTTTACAAAGCTCTCCTTTACAACTTTTACCCCCAGTCCCCTCCTCTCCCCTAGATGGCAGGAAGTCCACTACATGTTAATAATGTAATAATAGTTGACAAGTTGTGCAAGAAAAATCCTATCTACAAGAAAAAAAAGAAAACCAAAGAAAGGCAACACAATGCAAGCAAACATCAATAGAGATCATGAAAATGTTACGTTGTGGTCCATATTTCATATCCCTCTATCTGGGTGTATATGGTTTTCTTCAGTGAACAATTGGAACTGGTTTGAGACATTTCTTTGTTGCAGAGAGCCATGGACCTCAGAATTGATCATCATATAGTATTGTTGTTGCCATGTATAATGATCTCCTGGTTCTGCTTGTTTCACTCAGCATCAGTTCATGCAAGTCTCTCCAGGCCTCTCTGAAATCGTCCTGCTGGTCGTTTCTTACAGAGCAATAATATTCCATAACATTCATATACCATAATTTATTCAGCCACTCTCCAATTGATGGGCATCCATTCAGTTTCCAGTTTCTAGCTGCCACAAAAAGGGCTGCCACAAACATTCTTGCACATGTGGGGCCCTTTCCCTCCTCTAAGATCTCTTTGGGATATAGGCCCAGTAGAAACACTGCTGGGTCAAAGGGTATGACCAGTTTGATAACTTTTTGAGGGTAGCTCCAAATTGCTCTCCAGAATGGTTGGATCCGTTCACAGTTCCACCAACAATGTATTAGTGTCCCAGTTTTCCCACATCCCCTCCAACATTCATCGTTATCTTTTCCTGTCATTTTAGCCAATCTGACAGGTGTGTAGTGGTACCTCAGAGTTGTCCTAATTTGCATTTCTCTGATCAATAGTGATTTGGAGCAACTTTTCATATGACTAGAGATGGTTTTAATTTCATCATCTGAAAATTGTCTGTTCATATCCCTTGACCACTTATCTATTGAAGAGTGGCTTGAATTCTTATATATATGAGACAATTCTGTATATATTTTAGAAATGAGGTTTTTATCAGAACCATTAAATGTAAGGATGATTTTCCAGTTTGATGCTTCCCTCCTAATCTTGTCTGAATTAGTTTTATTTGTACAGAAACTTTTTAACTTAATATAATCAAAATTATCCATCTGGTGTTCAATTAGGAGTTCCAGATCTTCTTTGGACATAAATTTATTCCATCTCCACAGGTCTGAGAGGTAAACTATATTACCTTCCTCTAACTTGCTTACAAAATCACTCTTTATATCCAGACCTTGAACCCATTTAGATCTTATCTTGGTATGTGGTGTTAGGTATGGGTCAAGCTCTAATTTCTTCCACGCTAGTTTCCAATTTTCCCAGCAATTTTTGCCAAATAGTGAGTACTTATCCCAAAAGCTGGGGTCTTTGGGTTCAGCTATTTATCTTCAAATGAGGCTATAGAAGAGCTCATGCTTCTATTCCCCCAAAAGGAGGAACAATTTCCCAAAAAAGTCTTCTAAGTTCACTGAAATAGTTCTTGCCAAGACACTAACTCAGTGCATCTATTTCTTCTTCTGTAGGAGGTTATACAAAGTGGTCTTTCACTTCTAACAGCTGAGTCTGAGATGTGTGTTGCATTTGACTTTACCTTAAGTCAGCTTCAGTTTCAGTAATAAGAGTTCAAACAATCTGTGGGAGCTTGAACATTTTGCTTATTCTATCTAGGTCTTTGGTTCCTTACTCTTTGAAATAGCAAAGCCGGTCAAGAAGAACCCAAATGTTCCTTCCATTTCTAGGGACAATAAAGAAGGTAGAATTGAATTGGTGACTTCAATTCTCTCCTCAAAAATCCATTTATATATATAAATAAAAATAACAATATACAACTGCAGCAATGTTAACAAAAGAGAATGCTAAAAGATCAGGGTAGGAGCAAACTGCTTAATTGTAAAGATCAATACCCAGAGAACAGATAATAAACATAACTCCTTTCTCTCAGCCTAAAGTATGAGAATGGAATGTTCTTAAATTATTGGAGATGGTCACTTTATCAGTTACTTTTATTTAATTGTTTTTCTACTATCTAAAAGTAGAGTTGAGGGGCAGCTAAATGGAGCAGTGGATAGAGCGCCAGCCCTGAAGTCAGGAGGACCTGAGTTCAAATCTGGTCTCAGACACTTAACGTTCCCTAGCTGTGTGACCCCTGGGCAAGTCACTTAACCTCAATTGCCTCAGCAAAAAGGAAAAAAAATACTTATGCAGTGAAATTGAATTGTTTATTACAGGGAGCTAAGGTATTTTTCCTCAATTTTATGTCTTTTCTCCTCACACAGAGGAACTGCCCAAACCCCAGGTCACAGTAAACCTTACAGGGTTTGAGAATGGTATCTGTAATGTCACCATGCTGTGCTCCGTGGAAAAGGAAGGGAAAAATGTGACTTACAGCTGGATATCCCTAGAAGAAGGAGATGTAGTCACCTTCCATGAGGGACCCAAAGCCACAGTCTCCTGGAAACTTGGGGAAAGTGAACCGAATTATACCTGCAGAGTCACAAATCCTGTCAGCAATCAGAGTGTCCAGGCAATCCCTTTTCCAGAGCTCTGTCCAGGTAACCCTTCCCCTCTCTCCAGGAATCACAAGAGAATCCATGAACAGCTTCAGGAAACAGATTGGTGTCCTTTTCAATTCTGTCATTAAAAGCCAGTGCCTTTCATAGCATCATTGGTTTTAGAGACAGAAAGGACCTCAGAGATCATTCAGTTCAACCTCAAACTCTCTCCCCACCCCTACATTTACACAATTCTTTCTATAGTTGAGCAGACCAAAACAGAGAATGGTTACCTGGGGTCATATACATGGAATGTGAAAGATTAGAATTGGAATTCAAGTCCTCCTGACTCTAAATCTAATAATCTTTTATTGTCCTATATTGTTACCAGAGTTCCCTGGGCACACAACACAACAGAATTTCTCTTGAGAGAAACCAAGAATTTCCTAGGATTCTGAGCTTCTGCCTTCAGAGCTTTCAGATTCTATTTCCTTCCTTAGCCCAGTATCTCTCCACAACCCCACATACTTTCAGTACACAGAACTCAAAGACAAGGATCTAAGGAGAGCCAGCTCTTCTCCCAGCTTTGCCCAGGAACCACCAGCTTATCCTTCCTGAAATGTAATTCCTATCCATACCATTGCATCCTGCTCAGGTCATCAGGATGACTAAATTCAGAAAGAGGAAATTCCAGAAGCAGCTCAGCAGGGATTCTGGCTCAATGTTCCCAACACCATTCATGTGATCTTTTCCTTTCCATATCCTCAAGGACAATCATCTAAGAATTATTTTGGACTGATCATAGGAATTATAATTCCAGTTATGCTGTGTGTAATGATCATGATTGGGATGATTATTTGGAAGAAAAGAGAACAAGGTGAGATTTCTTTGAAAGATAAGTTTTTGTAATCTATATTTCTAACTGGTTTTCCCTAACACTCCAGAATTGTGGTGATATACATCCTTGCTAGATGTATTGTTCTCATTATCCCCAAACTTCTTTGCTCTGGTGAAGACCATCATTCTGATTTGGGGGCAATATTAGGACCTCTGTCCCCAGAAATCACTCTGAATGAGTCACAGAGTAAATCCATAAGTTAACCACTCTGTTCAAATGGCTTCTGGGATATACAATGATCTTATATGGTGATATGCTATTGAAAATTGGAGTTCTGTCTCCTTTTTTTCCTTTGGACAGACTCTTCATTTACAATGGACTTTATTGTTCAGCACAATCTGTCCCACTTTTCCAACCCTGCTTTCCTCCCCACCCTCTTCAGGAGATATGGGAATGAGGGGAGGAGAGGTAATAGCTTCTCTCTCCATTACTTCTCCATCATCTTCAGTCTTTGGGTTTATCTTTTCAGGTGTCATCTACTTCTCTCCTAGCTATGTTCAACAGCAAGGTAAGTTTCTAGATTCTCAATTACATGGATTGACACTGTTAGGAGGAACTACTAGATTGTTGCACAGTGGAGAATGGGAATGAAAGATGTGGAAGGAGACATTTTGTAAGTGGGGGAGTGAGGTTATAGTACAAGAGTCCTATTAGATAGTGTTACTGATGGCAGGGGAAAGAGTTTTGCTATCAAGATATAGTTTTAAGTCCTTCCTCTAACCTTTAGTACTTGTGTGACTATGGGCAAGTAATTTAACTTATCGTTATTTTCAGACAATTAAGGGTATGAAATATAGTCCAGTTGTTCATTTTCTCTGTTAGAGAAAGATTCCTCACTGGAAGTTCCATCCAAGTCTGGATCCCTCCCCACAAAAATGGAATAATCTCTCTTCAGTCACATACTCCCAAATGAGAGCAGATTTATCCTCTCTACTCTGTTTATGATGAAACTTAAGACTTTAAGAAAAGTTCCTTCCAATTCTTCCATTTTCTGACTTTGCAATAGTTTTAATTGTCATTAAAATGTCATTAGCTGGCCAGTATTCACTGATGACATAGCCAATCCATAACAGGAATGCTGGGAAAATGCTGCTGGAGTCCTCTTCTTTTCTCACCCCTCCCATGATTCAACCCTTAAGAAGGTCCAAGATAGCAGTACTCTAAGAACACATTATCCTTGCATTTCTGGAGCAGCATGGAGTGCATAGTACCAATTGTTGAATTGCTGCACATTAACTCCATCCGTGCCTCATAAGTAAATTGGGGGATAGCTGCTCCAGGATCACAGCCCACAACAAAAAGACTCAGACCCTCAAACAAAGGGTGAAAGCTGTCCAAAATTAGAATGAGCTGCCTCAAGAGATGTTGAATTTGCTACATTTAAAATCCTCAAGTATAGACAGAGGACCATTTGTTAGAGATGCTATAAAATATTTTTTAAAATTCAAGTACAAGTAAGACTAAATAATCTATAGTGGATTTGAAGTCAGGTAGACATGGTTACAAATCCTATGCCAGATATTTAGTAGTTGTTGAACCCTGGGGAAATCAATCTCCCAATGCCTTAAATTATCTCATCTATAAAATGAGACTCCAAGGTCCCTTCCTGCTTGAAAATCTACAATTTGTAACCTCTGAAGTTCCTTCCCACTCTGAGAGTCAATGAATGCACCAGCTCTTAGAAACAAAAGGGGAAGCATAAGAGATGGAAATGTAAAGGAAAATATTTTGCCTCTAATTTGAATATAGCCATCAAGCACAGATCCTGTCTCCTAATGCCTAGAACAGAACCAACAGAGGTTTCCTTGTGATTCACTCATCATGAACCACCACTTTTCAAGGTCCCTATTCTAAAGGGAAGAAAATATGTCTATCTAACTCTTGGCCCCATGTCACACATGGAAACTCACTTGAGGATTTGGAAAAGACAGTGACACAGTCACAGGCTGACTTTGAGTCAGTTATGTAATAATGTGGAAATTATTCTGGGTGGTGTTAGAAGAAATGCATCCACTGTCCTCAGAACTAGTTGTTCTTGGTTCAGGGTCCCATATGTCTATGTCTTCACAAATGAGAACTTAGAGAGGGAAAAAATGTATCTGGATTTTAGCAAGTCTTTTGACAAAGTCTCTCACAAAATCCTTGATTATAAAATGGATAACTATAGATTGAATGATAGAACATTCATGGGGATTTATAGCTAATTGAATGACAGTACCTTAAGAGATCAAAAGATAGAAATTAAATTAGGTCCTTAGTGACATGTGCCAAGATTCTGCCCTTGGCCATGTTCTTTTCAATATTTTTATCAATTATTTGGGTGAAGTCATAAATGGCACACTTATCAAATTTTTGTTGTTATTGTTCCAGTCATGTATGATTCTTCTTGACCTTATTTGGGTATTTTCTTGGCAGATACTGGAGTAGTTTGCCATTTCCTCTCCAGCTTATTTTTTAGAAGAAAAAACTGAGGCAAACAGGGTTAAATAACTTGCCCTAGATCACACAGCTAGTAAGTGTCTGAGGTCCAAATTTGAACTCAGAAAGAGGAGTCTTGCTGACTCCAACTCTGGCACTCTATGCACTGTCCCACCTTGCTGCCCCTTCTCAAACTTACAGATAGCATAATACATTTATATAGTTTCTAGAGGTGTACAAAGTACTTTTCTCAGAATAGATCTCTAAGATAAGTAGCACAAGTATCATTACCATCAATTTCACTTGTGGGGAAACTGAAGTATAATGAAATTAAATTACTTGGCCAGCATCATACAAGAGTAAATATCAGAGCTGGGACTTAAATCCACTCTGGACCCAATGTTCTTTGGGCAGGAAATCATCAGGACTATTTAGGACATTTGGTTGGTAGGGTCAGGAAGTCTGTGTGTTGCTGATCCTATCCTTTGTGTCCACAGAGATTGTCACTGTGGGGACCACAGTATATGCACAAGTCAACCATCCAAACAGGGTAAGTTCTTTCAGCCACCCAAAGGATACCTCTAGTTGTTCAGTCATTTCAGTCATGTCCAACACTTCATGACCCCATTTGGGACTTTCTTGGCAAAGACATTGGAGTGATTTGCCATTTCGTTTTACAGGCAGGAAAACTGAGGCAGACAGGATTAAATGACTTGTCCAGGGTCATATAGCTAGTAAGTGTCCAAGGTCAGATTTGAACTTAGGTCCTACTAACTCCAGGGCTATTGCTCTATCCATTGCATCACTAAGCTGAACCACCTGTGACCAAAACCATATTATTAATCCAGTTAACTAGCAAAGGAAACAAAGCCTTATTCAAGGGCTCCTGACCATGTGCATTAAACTGCAAAGTCACATAAGACCATTGCAATCTACCCTGATTCTTCCTCAAATGTCCCATAGTTTCTCATTTGTACCACATGGTTATATACATAATCATATGCTTCCTTCTGGGATTTCCCCAAGTGCTGCATAAACACAAGTTTCTTTTCCCAACTGCATTGAGGGCAGAGAGACCACCTTCTCCTTCAGGTCCATACCCTGCGACTTACTAGCTATAGGACTGTGAGAAAATTATTTATTCTCTGTAAAACTTCATTTCTTCCTACATAATGAAGAGTTTGCAAAAGTGGGCTTCTGAGATCCCTCCAGGGCTTCTAGATAGATGATTCTAAGATTCTATGCTCTCTGAAGTTCTTTCCAACTTTGACATTCCATAAATCTATGACTCTTTTGTCTTTTACAATATCTGGCATAACACAAAACACATCCTTAATGATTTCTATTCAAATCAACTTTGTTGTTATTGTTGTTGTTGTTATTGAGTTGTATCCAACTCTCCATGACACCAGTTGGGGTTTTCTTGGCACTTGACTGCTTTGCCATTTCCTGCTACAGATCATTTTACATATGAGGAAACTGAGGCAAACAGGATTAAGTGACACAGACTGTATTTGACTTCAACTCCTTCTAATTCCAGGGGCAGTGCTGTATCCACTGTGCTACCTAGCTGCCAAACACATATTACATGTCTAGTATGTGACTTCTCTATTAATGGAGGTCTTCAAATTGTATGTTCATTCACTGGTGAAGCTGAAGGGGGTTGTGGTATTCAAATATAGGTTGAATTTTTAAAACCCTCAAAAGCATCTCCAGCAATTATTCATCTAGCTTACTCTTGAAGACTTCCTGATAAGGAATTCACCTCTTGAGGCAATTTGGTCCTAAACATTGAACTAGGAATCCTAAAACAAAAAAATAAGTTCCAAGGAACTTACAATCTACTCCAAATCAAATTGAATGGAGATTGGAAATAAACAAAATAGCCAGGGTTTATGATCACTTCAAAGGCAGGGTGCTATTTAACTGATTTAAAGATTTTATATAGGTAAGATAGGGGAGCTCAAAACCAATATGAGGAAGAGAAAGAGAAAAGATATTTCTAATGCAAACAGTCCACAGCCCCTACTGCAAGCAAATGGCCTTGGCCTTGTATCATGTATGCCCTACACCCATTTCTTAAGTACCTGCAGGTGACAGCCCCTAAATATCTTTGTAACTATTCAAGGTCAGCTTCTAATCATGTCCAGGAACACATAGGAACTGTCCAAGCTTCTCTTCCTCTATTGCCCGTTATAAAAGCCTGTCATTTTTCTTTCTGTGGAGTCAGTGTTTTAGCTAGAAATTCTGGGTCTCCAAGTCCCTTTTGTTTTAACTTTGAAATAAACATCTTGCCATTTTTTGAAGAAAAAAGAAAGGAAACCACCAATTTCACATTTTTTACCTTTTCTAATCCAACCCCCTCAATTTACAGAAGAGGAAATTAAGGAATTGATAACCAGCAAACCAAACAGTAAGTGTCAGCTACAAAGTTTAGAGGGGATTATATGTAAAACAAGTATTCCAAGGCCCCTGGATTTTTATTGTTTTCTTGTTTCCAGCAATACATATGTACTATTTTAACTATAATCTGTCTACTGTGATTTACAACAATTATCTTTAAAGTATGATAAGCTTGGACCTGAAGTTCCTTCCAGAACCCATCAAAGACCAAGTATCTAGAATTCCAGGGACTTTTCTGGAAAGTGAAAAGCAAATATTGCCTCTAGCTTAAAAGACCTGAGCTACCTATGAAATGCTTGTAGCACACATTTAATAAATGTCTGATGAATGGATGAATGAATATAATTTGCCTAATTAAAACCAGTTCTTAAAATCATTTAAAAATAGATTTGTATTTATATGTTTTTAATTTACATTGCCTAGATCGTCTCTTGCATACTTTTTCCCCTCTAAGAGACATTTCTTGTAGCAAAGAATTTATTTTAAATAAAAAGAAAAGAAAAATCTTCTGCAACCCACTCAATATATTGAAAAAACATCAACACATGCAATATTTCACAATCATAGATACCCTCACACACATATACCCATCTATAAAGTGAAAATGGAAGGAAATGTCTAATGAAGTCTCTTCTTTGGAGTTCAGCTTGTTTTACAATTTGACAACATTCATTTTCAATTGTGTTGTGGCTTAACAAGCACTTACTAAGCAATTACTATGTACCAGGGCAGCTAGATATCACAGTGGTGGAGCACTGGATTTGGAAACAGGAAGATTCATGTTTATGAGTTGAAACCTGACCTCAGAGACTTACTAGCTATGTGGGCACTTACCCCCATTTGCCTCAATTCCTCATCTATAAAATGAGCAGGAGAAAGAAATGGCAAAACAGTAGATTTGCCAAGAAGAATGCAAACAGGGTTATGAAGAGTCAGATGCAACTGAAAAGCAACATGTGCCAGAAACAGCCCACAGGAAACTGATATTCTATTGGAAGGCACGACATATAAATAAATGGGCATATACAGACCACATATTGAATAGGTGAAAGATATCCTGAGGAGAAAATATGAGGATTTAGGAAGAGCATCCCCTTCCATAACGACTCTAGGCATTATATTACTCAATTGTGATATTTCTTCCCAATTAAGGAACTTAAGTGATTTTCATCAAGGAGCTATGATTTCTTTAGTGTGTAAATTTCTTCCATCTAACCTTCTTTAATTTAATATATAAGTTTTATAGATATGCCCAAGGCCCAGAAAGATCATCAAATAGGAGGTTTTTAAGCTCAGTTGTCTCAAATACCATAGCTACCACAGAAGCCTCTCTAAAATGATATTTATTTTAAACGGATTTCACCTGGATAGAAAAGTTAATGAACAGAAGGAATGAGAATTCACCACCTCTTGAGACAACTTGATCCCAGGCACTAAGCTAGCCTAGGGCAATAGAAGGAATACAATATACCAGTTATACATTAAGGGCCTACTAGGTATAGAAACTGAAGCAGGTAAAATCCAATCCAAACCAGTAATATTAAGGCCTTGCTATGCCTAGGGTACCAGGTTGAAGACAAAATGGAAAAATAGCTCTTGCCTTCAAGGAGTTACATCTTATAGGGACAATATACCAAATAAACAAAGGATTGTTATATATATACCTTTGTTTGAGGAGATGGATGAAAACCCTAACAAGTAGGCTCCTGGATCATAGGGAATGAGGAATAAAGAAGATTAAGAAATCTAATATACCTTCCACTATATCCATGATGCCTTTCTTCCTCCCAGCACATATTCCTTGTGTAATGCATGGAGAAACTGAGGCAGTATAGAGATTAGAGATTTTTAATAGTTTATTGATAGTAGTGGAGAGTTTGGACTGGCAGCCATATTGGCCAGCCATCTGGATAGGACTCCAGCGTATCCAGCACTGGAGAGTTGGAATCCATAATTATGGGTCTGAATGGGACTCTTGTCTCAAAATATCCAGGCCTCCAGTGAGGGGCTCCAGGGACTCTTATAGAGCTCTGGTGCTCAGGGAAACAAAGGCAGAAGGAGGGGTAAAGCACTGGGGGATAGAAGTTCCAAGAAAGGAACATAAATTCAATTCTGACAGGTTGGGGGTATGGAGGAAGGATCATTCATTCTGATAAGGAGCTAGGAGACACTAAGTCTGAGACCAAAAAGATATGTCCAAACATTTGAGATAAGCCATCTGGAGTTTTATGACTCTTTGGAATGTTAGTGGCCACAACTCTAAAGCCCCAATTATCTCAGCCCTGATGGCCAGGAAGAAGGGTTGCCACCAGGGAGACTGAGGCAGAATAATTAAGGGAAATTGAGGCAGAACAATTAAGGGAAACTGGCACTTGTTCTCTGCTATTCATCCTTTTACTGACTCATCATGGCCTGTTTATCGGAGGCATTTCATTTCCTTTCCCATTCCTGATCCTCCAAGGGCTTACAATATGTAAAACTTCAGAAATTCTGGGCTCCATTAAGTCACACAGTTCACCATCTGGAACATGATACTTCCCACTGTCTACTCTCTAATTTGGTCAAACCATCAACCCCAGGATTTTAAATCTATATGTAAATGCCATTGTCATCTTATGACTAAAAGAACATTCTTTTTTTACAGAAAAAGACTGAAAGACCTAACATTCCAGATAAAAATGATTCCATCACAATTTATTCTACTATTCAGTCACCTAAAGAGGTACATATTAAACTGTCTTATTTTCTGAGTTTTGTTATTCTCATATAATTTGGATGAGATCAGATAAAGAAACTTTACAAACCATGACAGGAAATAACTATTGGTCAACAGGAAATAACTTCTATCAGCCAAATGAGTTCTGAATACAAATAATGGTGGGGAAGAAGTGGAAGAAAGTCAATTCACATTGCAGTTGACCTAAAAGATATAACAGGAGGTTCTAATTTGCCATTGTTTTTATGGGAGAAGAGTTTCTTATTTTGTGTTTGAAAAACCAGGAAATTGTAATGGAGAAGGGTTGGAGATGAATGTTTATTTTGCACTGAAATGAAAGCTATTTCAAAGATTAAGTCACTTGTATCCATAGTTCATTGCACCTACTCATCCTTGATTTTTTAAATCAAAGGTCTTCAAGGAATAAGTGGAAAGCAAGTAAAGTTGAGCTTTGGGGTTATGTACTCCCACTTCCAGTTGTCTTCTTATAACTTCATTGGTCCATGATTGACCGAGAGTCTCTTGCACAAACTATATAACCATGAACAAATAAATGACTTAATCTCTCTGAGCTTTTGATTTCCTCATATGAAAACTAGGTATAATAATACCTGCTTCACAAGATAAAGATCAAATTCTATATAAATTTCAGTTGTTTCTGTCTAGTTGTTATTATCATCATTGCTAATTATTATTATTACTATTATCATATATCTCATTCCCAGAAGGCTTTTCTCTATCACAATTCTCAAAAAGATTTAAGCTTCTTAGTAGTATATGTCTTTTGGTAGAGGAGACTCAGAATTTTAATATATCAAATAATAGAATGTCAGGTCCATGGGACATATTAAAAAAAATTTGGAGAATACCTCAAATCAGATCACTAAAGATAGTTACCTCCTAATTATTTTCAGTACTATCCTTTCTTACAATAATTTTATTTTTATATAGCATGTTTTACATTTATATAGCACTTTATAATAATAAAATTATTACTACAATGCTTCATCATGGTATGAAGGTGATTCTTGGCTCTTTGTGGCTATATCACTGGAACAGGTTCTATCTAAAGGATTATAAACTATTTGGAAGAGTCACACTTATAGACTATAAATATCTTCTTCAAGAGAAGAGATAGAAGGAGCCAGACATGTAAACACAATACAAACATTATTTTTATAAAGCTTTTTATTTTCAAAACATATGCATGAATAATTTAACAACATTGACCCTTGCATAGCCTTGTGTTTCAGATTTTCTCCTCCTTCCCCCCATCTCCTCCCCTACATGGCAAGCCATTCAATATATGTTAAACATGTTAAAATATATGTTAAATCCAATATATATAAACATATTTATACAATTCTCTTGCTGCACAAGAGAAATCAGATCAAAAAAAAAAAAGAAATGAGTAAGAAAACAAAATGCAAACGAACAACAACAAAAAGAGTGAAAATGTTATGTTGTGATCAACATTCAGTTCCTACAGTCCTCTCTCTAGGTGTAGATGGCTCTCTTCATCACAAGATCATTGGAACTGGCATCAATCATCTTACTGGTGGAAAGAGTCACATTCATCAGAATTGATCATCATATAATATTGATGTTGTCTTGTACAGTGATCTCTTGGTTCTGCTTATTTCACTTAGCATCAGTTCATGTAAGTCTCTCCAGGCCTTTCTAAAATCATCCTCCTGATAATTTCTTATAGAACAATAATATTCTATAACATTCATATACCGTAACTTACTCAAGACATATCCATTCTCCACCTAATGGACATCCACTCAGTTTCCAGTTTCTTCCCACTACAAAAAGGGGTGCCACAAACATTTTTGCATATGTGCATCCCTTTCCTTCCTTTAAGGTCCCTTTGGGATATAGGCCCAATAGAAACACTGCTGGGTCAGTTTGATAACTTTTTGAGTATAGTTTCAAATTGCTCTCCAGAATGGCTGGATCCATTCACAACTCCACCAACAATGTATTCGTGTCCCAGTTTTCCCATATCTCTACCAACATTCATTCTTGTATTTTCCTGTGATCTTAGTCAATCTGAGAGGTGTTTAGTGATATCTCAGAGTTAATACAGACATTATAAAAGAAATTAAATCAACCATATCTTGAAAGACAAGAAGTGCTGGTTACCAATGTGGAAGTTATTTCTAGATCGGGTGTCTGCCTACAATCGGAACATGAATTTGCAATGCAAGTATCAGAATCACTGCTAAATTAGAAGAAAGGATAGAGATGAGAAGATAGAGAAGAGCAATTAAAACAGGTCCAAGCTATTGTGCTACAAAATGGGAAAAGGATAAAGAAACAAATATAAGCAAATTTTATCACTATTTCTCACATATATTTAGAGGTAGGAGAAACCTGAGAAACTATAGACACTTCCAACCTTTCATTTTGCAAATATGGAAATTGAGGTTCAGAAATATTAAGTAACTTGTCTAAGAGCACCCAGGTGATAAGTGACAGAGGAAGGATTTGAACCCAGGGCTTCCAATTCCAAAACAAATTGTTCATTTGTTTTGTTTTCTTCCCACTGTGTTTTCCTGACTCTGGAAGTCTTACTATGCCAATTTTGTGCCAGGTGTGACTTCTTCCATTTGCTAAAAAGAAGAAAAGAACCTTGTGCTATAATTTTCTTTAATGATAGACTTCTCCTGAAATATACCTTGCCTAGTGTCCTTCTACTACTAGCACACACATGTGTGTATATAGACATATTTGTATGTATATGGACACATACATAGGCATATGTGTGTATGGTGAATTTCTATGGCCTCACTTTCCTAAAGCAAGGTGACTATATGATCTCCTCCACCATGGTTCCAGGGGTTCCCTTGAAAGACTGAGAGATCCTTTTCTGACGCCATTGGCTTGAGTCCCCACTCCAGTTATGTTCCCCCACACTTCTCAGTGACTGGTGTCCTGGTTCCATTTAACTAAATAACAAACTAGTTTTTATAACAAACCATTTTCCTCAATCTAGAGGCAAGAACAGAAGCACAAAAATTCTTTCCAAAAGCCTCCAGAGAGACACATCCGCCTCTATCACCTTGGTTTTTGGGAAGAACATGCTCAGACAGTGAAGTTTTGCATAGTTTTAGTCCCACCAAGTGCACATTACATCACTGCTGGCCTGCTGCAGAGAGAATTTTCATTGGATGAGATGGTCTCTGAGATCTCTTCCAACATTTAGATTTGTGATTATGTAATACTGAGAACTAGATGATTTGGAATCAGAGCATATTCTTATATGAACTTGTTTGCTGAAAAATTCTGAAAAGAATGATGAAGCTTTTAAGTAGTATCATTTCATAAAATAACAAAGAATAGTGATAGAAAAATCAAATTCTTAGAAATTTTGGCATTGGATCCATGTAGTCAGATCATTCCAAAACAACTTTAAAAAAATTTCAACTGAGGACAACAAAAATTTGAAAAACGGAATGCATCTATCAGGCTTTCCAAGATAAACTGTTTTCATTGTTAATAATGACATGTGAATAATACTGTGTCACAGAAAATCACATAGCCTTCTTAATGAGATCCACAAGTAGTCAAAAGAGTTTGATCTTATAATCTATATAGTGAAAAGCAAGTGAATGAAGAATGACTATTGTTCAGGCTGTAATGTGCAATTTAATTGACCTATTTAGTTAGTATACAAGTGTTCATGTAGATTTAACAGGTCAATTAAACTGCATATTAAATTGTATTTTATATAATATATATATGTGTGTGTGTATGTGTGTGTATGCAAACACACACACATAAAGAAATATTCAGAATTAAATAAGAGGAAGAAAGCAAGAGGAATTGAATTTGGTAAATTATGCAAAGCTTTCAACAAGTTGTTTCCTGATGCAAAAATCTATATTTTTCAGATCAGTATTCTTACAGTAATGTTAGATAACTGCTAATGAAGTGTAAGGAAGCTGTCTTTGCAAGCCCCAGACCTAACTATAGGAAAAGTGATCAACTACAAATCTTAAAATAACAGTAAAAATTTAGCCAGGTACCAAGAAATTTTTATGAGATATTAATTGGTCCCCTTAATGAATCAAAATAGAAGCAATACATTAGGATGAAAAAATAGGCCCTCTGAAAACCAAAGGAGCATCCTCAAAATGGGGAACAAATGGACAAAACATGGTATGTAAATGTAATGCAATATTATCCATCAGTAAGAAATGATGAAAGTGATGGTTTCAAGGGAAAAGCTTAGAAGATTTGTGTGAAATGACAAAGAGTGAAGGAAGCAGAACCAGGAGACCAATTAATGTGGCAAAAACATTGTAAATAAAAACAATTCTGAAATTGAATTCTTCTCAATGCAAATGATTTGCCATGATTAAAAAGAATTGAAGATTTAGCAGGCTAGCCACATCCTGAGAGAAAACTAATAGACCTACAGTATAGAATCAGATATACCTTTTTGTTGTGGCAAATGTGTGCATTTGTTTTATGTGACTATATGCTTCTTAGTTACAAGGATTGTGGTTTTTCCTTTTATATTTGGTAAGTGGCACAGACTTAAGGGCAAGAGGAGAGCTGGTTACAGTGTTGACATACAAAAAAGAAATGAAATAAAATTGTCATTGAAACGTTTTTAAAAAACACAAAATGAAATAGAAGTTCAGAGGGAAACAAAGATGAGCAGGAAGGACATCTTTAAAGGCAACATGTTGAATTTATTATATGGAAGGAGGGAGGGAGAGAAAGAGAGAGAGGGAAGAAAGGGAAAGAGAAGGAGAGAGAGAGGGTGAAAGGAGGGGAGAGAAGGAATAAGGGAGGAAAGAAAGGAAAGGAGGAAGGAAAGAAGGGAGGAAGAGAGAGAGAAGGAAGGAATTTATTAAGTGTTTACTATGTGCATTGTGGCAAGTGATTGGGATTACAATGACAAGAAAACAAGATGGCCTCTACTCTAAAGGAAATTATGTTTCAAAAAGAAAAGATAAAATATTAAGAGACTCTGGAAAACTAAAAGTATAGAGAATAGAAAAGGGGAAGGGAGGAGAGTACCCACTCAAAGGCAAGGCAGCTGACAGGGAGGTGGAGTGGAACATACAGTAAACTAGAAATAAAGTGAGCTGGGTGGCTGAGACTTCTTCAAGAAATGGTATTCTGGTGTAGAAATCCTTTGATATTACTTCCCAAAATTGAGAAGGAACAAATATTTATACAGGGAAATGCACCTAGTCAATGAGTCAGTAGAAGTAGGGTCAGGGACAAATAAGACTGGTTAAATAACTTTGCTCATTCATCACAATAGACATCACAATCTCCAAAGAATCAAATTGTCAAGGAATGAAAGTCAACTGAGAGTCTACAATGGGCATGAAAAATAATCACTAATTAATAATTTGCTGTTGTTGTTCACTCATTTCAATCATTATGACTCTTTGTGATCCCATTTAAGGTTTGATTTTGGGGTTTTTTTTGGCAAATATACTGAATTGGTTTGCCAGTTCCTTCTCCAGATAATTTTATAGATGAGGAAACTGAGGCAAACACGGTCAAGTGACTTATCCAGGATCACATAGCTAGTTAAGTGTCTGAGGCCTAATTTAAACTTTGGTCTTCTTGACTCCAGACCCAGCACTCTATCCACTCTATCACCTATCTGATCCTATCCAATAATACCTAACATTTATATAGAATTTAAAGGTTTGTGAAGCACTTTACAAATATTATCTTAATTTATCTTCCCAACAATAAAGAGGTAGTTGCTATTATTATTATTACCATTTTTTATATATGAGGAAATTGAGGCTGGAAAGAACCTAAGTAACTTGGCCAGGATCACCCAGCTCATGTATGAGGTTGGATTTGAACTCAGCTCTTTCTAATTCTGCATCTAGTGTCCTATACAGTAGGCCATCTAGCAGCTGCAGAATAGTACAAACAATGAAGAATGCAAGAATTAGCAGCTATAACCCAGAAAACAAATGATGAGAAAAGGAAGTCTACTGGTCATATAGCAAGAGCAAGAACTATCATAAAGATATCTTGAGTACTACACAAATAGCCATGGAGTATTTCAAGACCCAGGAAAAGACTCCATCACATTAAATGTATCCTCTACAGAAGATTTATAGGAGAATATGAAACAGAATGTGATATGGATCGTTTGTGTTTTGCACCTTTATAGGAAGGATCTGTGATGATGAGATCATGGTGGCATTTAAATATTATCGATTTTTTTTAATTTATTTTATTTCCAATTCATAGAATAAAACAAGCATTTCCAAGATGACTACACATTAAACTGCAAATTCATTTTTACAACTTGCTATTCCCTCCCAATATACAACAAAATTATCATGTAAATTTCTTTTTTTTTTCCTTTTTTTCTTCCCTCCCCTTCTCCCCACCTTAGAGATGGGTGCCATTAGACACAAATATACAAATATATACACACATATGTATACATATACACAAACATAAATATGCAAAATTATTCTATAACATACTTTTGTTTATCATTTTTTTCTCTGGATACAGATATTATTTTTCTTCATTTTTTTATTTTTCATGTGTATATTTACAGTAGTCAAAATTACTTCATCATTCATACTGAAACAATCTAAATTGTCTAAAACAATATTGCTGGGGCAACTAGGTGGTACAGTGCAGAGCACCAGCCCTGAAGTCAGGAGGATCTGAGTTCAAATCTGCTCTCAGACACAACACTTCCTAGCTGTGTGACCTTAGGCAAGTCACTTAACCCTAATTGTCCCAGCCAAAAAAAAAAAAACCCATCCCGTTCATATTCAAAGTTATTATTTGTCAATTTTCCTCTGTCTTATTTTTACTGTTTTCTTTCTCAACCTTTATTTGTACCATACCCGTTACTTTATCTTCTCCTCCCACCACGCACTACCACACTTCATCCACCTATCCAAGAGTGTCTCCATCCCTTCCTCTTTCCTCCCAACTCAATCCACACATCCATTCATAAGTCTCTTCATCCTCTCTCCATCCCCTCTCCCAAGTCCCAGTCCATATGCCCCTCCCTTTCACCTAGTTTTCTTACCTTTCTTCAAGTTCAGAAGAAACATCTTCTGGATGGTTTTATATCAAATTTTCCATTAAGTTCTGGTCATTTTTGTTGCAGGTACCTAAAAGTCTTTCAGTTCATCAAATATTCAATAGATCTTGTTCAAGATTATATTCAACTTTGCTGGATAAGTTACTTTTGGATGCAAACAGGTCTTTTTTTTTTTTTTTCCTGAGGCAATTGGGGTTAAGTGACTTGCCCAGGGTCACACAGCTAGGAAGCGTTAAGTGTCTGAGACCACATTTGAACTCAGGTCCTCCTGACTTCAGGGCTGGTGCTCTATCCACTGCGCCACCTAGCTGCCCAGGTCTTTTGTTTCTTGAAATATAATGTTCCAAGACCTACAGTCTTTTAGAGTAAAAGTTGCCAGCTCTTATGGAATCTTGACTGTATTCTCTCAGTATTTACATTGTTTTACAATACAAAAATGCAATATTTTTCTTAACTTGAGAGTTTTGAAACTTGGCTATGACATTCCTGTGAATTTTACTTCTGGGATTTCTTTCAGGTGAAGGGCAGATTTTTTTTTTCTATTTCTATTTCTACTTTACCGTCTTGGTCTAGAACTTTAAAGCAATTTTCCTTAATAATTTATCATAATGTTATATCCATAATCTTTTCTGATCATGACTTTTAGTTAGTCTGATAATTTTTTATGTTGTTTCTCCTTGATCTGTTCTCCAGATCAGTTATTTTTCTAAGATGTTTCATATTCTTTTCTAATTTTTTCTAGTTTTATTATTTCTTGGTGTCTTATCATTTGATTCCTTCCAATGCTGGTTTTCAGGAATTGTTTTATTCCTTAAGATTTTGAACCTCTTTTACCAACTAGTTAACTTTTTCATAATTTTCTTGGATTGCTTTTATTTTTCCCCCTTTTCCTTGATTTCTCTCTTTTTTAATTTTTTTATTTCTTTATAAACTCTTCTAAGAACTCTTTTTGGAATCATGACCATTTGACCATACTCTTTGGGATAGGAATAGCTGTTGTTTACCTCAATATCTTCCTCTGACTATTAACCCAGATCTTTTACACCAAAGTAACCATCCTTGGTCAGTTTCTTTTTCTTTTGCTTATTCATTTTTATTTTTATTTTGTTTTATTTTATTTTTAGCTGGTTATTATTATCATTTAGTAGCTTATAGTATTATAATTCAGGTTATTTTGCTCTAGACCTCAGGTTCTTCTTGCTGTTAACTTACTTTCTGAATTCTGTCCTTGGTACTTGCTCTTCCCCACACACATTCACAGCTGAAGATCACTTCTGGTCAGCACAGCTAGGGATAGCTTCCAAAAACAGCAGGGAATCCTTCAATATTCCCCTACTCAGTTGTCTGCTGTTCCTTATTTGAAAGTTTGGGAGGTAAAAATTCCTGAGACTTTGAGGTGATTTTTTTTTGGTCCATTTAATATTTTTAAAATAGTATTTTATTTTTCCAAATATTTGTAAAAACAGTTCTTTAAGGTAATTTCTTGATGCTGTGAGTAAGATGAATGGTTGAGATGAAATTTTTCGAGGCCTAGTCTGCTTTCTGACAGAATTGCTCTCAAAACATGTTTATTGTTAATTCAGAATGGGCCTGGCTGTCTACACTTTACTCATACCAAATCTCAGCACCTGGAAGTCTGCCTTTTCTGAGGTCCTCTCAGTTATCTTAGGAGGACAATTACTTTACTCCTTTATTTTTTGCTTTATTTTTCATTTCATGGAGATATTCTATCTGTTTGTGGAGGAAATCTGGAGAACCTGGAAATTTCTGACCTACTCTGCCATCACCCCAGAATTCCATTATCAAAGAATGATCTAGTAATGATTATAAAATGATATAAATCCATTACCCCATTTAACTTTCATAACACTCCTGTGAATCCAATAGCATAAAACATTTTATCTCCCTTTTATGAATAAGAAAAATGGCACTCAGGGTAAATGATTGTCTGAAGTCATACAGATAATAAGTGACTGAGTCTAAATTAGAATCCAAGTTTTCTGACTCAAAATTCAGTGCTTTTCCAATATACTAACTATCTTGTCTATAATGCCTATTGTGAAGAATAGCACTGCCTACAGGTTTCCTCCTTCTAGGTTAAATGTAATGTAGACTGAATATTCTACATAGGGCCCCTGTTTATATCTTGTGATAAGAGCTTCTTATTACAGTAAGGAAATATTATTAAATCTGTTCTATGTGAGCTTATATAAACTCTGTTCACCTCAGGCCATCACATGGGTCAGGTGTGGAAACAGGATGTTGAGAAACTATATGTGCTACAACTTCACCAGTCATGTCACAGAGAAAGATAGGAAGTTTTATTTAAAAAAAAAACAGTCAAAAACAAAACAAAAAGGAAATGTTTCTTTCCTATCTTCAGCATAATCTAGAGAATTTGGTGGAAAGGATAGACTTTTCATTTAACTTCCATTTTATTATATGGCCTGGATAAATCATCATCCCTCTTAGGTCTTAGTTTCTCCGTCTCTGAAATGGAATTGATGACAATCTGTAACAATGAAGGAGAGTGCATTTGTCAATGCACTGAGATCTTAAGCCCACATCTCCTTAACCTCAGATTCATTTTCTTGGAATAATAAATACCAATGAATTCATAGAAGTGAAAAAGCAAGTTAGGCAGTAACCAAAATTGTTGTCAACTAAATTGCTTTTGCTTTTCTTTCTGTCAAAGCAATTGGGGTTAAGTGACTTGCCCAGGGTCACACAGCTAGGAAGTATTAAGTGGCTAAGACTGATCTTGAACTCAAGTCTTCCAAACTGTAGGGCTGGTGCTTCATCCATTGCACCATCTGGCTGCCCCATTCCTCAATTAAATTGAAATGAATATTCAGAAGTGAAGAGATTCATTAACTTCACCAGAGCACATTTGGGGGAGGTTGATGAATAACTTAAATCAACAGAGGTTCCTGAATTAGCAATCTACTCTCCATCAGAATTCTGTATGACTTCTCCTATTTTGGTTACATGACGAACTAATCTCATTTTCCAATTATACATTTCCTGATTTATAACTTTTATTTTCTCAGCTACACATTCCACTTGCCCACACCATATATCCTTGATCTATATTTTTCTTGCTATGGATCAAGTGGGATCAGAGTTACATTGCTTCTGTTCTCTATTAATATTCCATGTCTTCCTCTTCCTTCCAACAGAAAGAAGTCATACTTCCTGAAACATCTGCTTATGATAAATCCATCTAAGTAACCAGGCAAGAGTATCACTTCATTTCTCCAAACCTCAGTTTCCTCATCTATAAAACAAGGGGGTAGATTGGATAATCTGTGGTTCCTTCCAGTGCTTAATCTTAGTATGCTGTGATATCTGTCTCCCTCTAACTTTCCACTCTAGCAACAAAGGGATGTCAGACTTTCCCATGGGAAAGGTGACTCTCCATATGACAGGAAGCCCCAAAACTTTCCTTGTCAAGTCAAAATACCCTTTGGACAACTGATATTATTCTCATCAACTCTTAAGAAATAAACTATGACATCTAGGTTCTACTGCCAAAAGAATATCTTCACACTCAGAAACTAAACTAAGTAGCATCTCCTCAATGCGGGAACAAGATATATTTCAGAAACATGAGCTGTTGAACTTTTTCTTTATTAACTTAAATGATGAAGGGCATGAAATATACAATTCAAAAGAATTGGAAGATGTTTCCCCATTGCAAAGTTCATGAAAGCAGTGTACTCATAAATCATTCTTCCATGGAAACTTTAGACTTTCAGTAATTTTAGTATTCCATTCCCCTTATCCTCACTTAGATGCCTTCCCATGTCTCATTCCTATCCCTTCAGTGAGAAAAGTGAGAGGATTGATCTCTTCACTGAGCAGTGCCAGTTTTGAGTCATCAATGGATTGATTTCCTTTCTTCTAATCATTGAAATCCACTATCCTCTTCCAATTGCTTCAGTTCACTAGGCTTCCTAGCACCCATTCCAGCATTGCTTAATAACTACAGAACTTGACATGCATTCTTCTTCTTCCCTTCATACCAAAGCACCCTTTTCAGAGACTTTGACATTCCATCAGTGAGTTTTGTATATCCTGGTCTCATGTTCTCTCAGCCTTTATAATTGTAAAGACTTACACCTCTTTGCATCAGTTGTGCATTCATCCTTTGTGTTATTAGACTTCATCAAGATGGCAACGGGAAAGGCAACTGAACCTAAAAGTCAGAAAAGACTTGAATTCACCACCTACCTCTGACACTTACTACTTCTGCAATCATGGACAAGTCTCTTTGTACCTCTGTTTCTTTGTCTATAAAAGGGGGGATAAGAATAAATGTAGTTCCTATGTCACAGGCCTGTGGGAGGATAAAATGAGATAGCTTGTATGGAATGTAATAACCACTGGAAAACCCATGATCTACTAGACTGGGGCCCTTAATCCTGGCTAAAGGATATGTATGAGCAGAAGTTCCTAATTAGTTCTTGTGTCTGTATTGCTGCGGGCTATTCTTATAGTCTTGGCTACTGATCCAAGAAGAGCCACCCTTTTTGTAGACCATATAGAATGAGAAAAGACTGCTTTTGGTAGAGTTGTTGTGAGGTTAAAATGTGACAATATTTTCAAAAACACAACACAATGCCTTGCATAATAATACTCTAGAAATGCTTATTCCCTTTCTCTTCCTTTCTGGGCTCTTTTGATATAACGTTTTTTGTCAGGACATAGTCAACACTAGGTTTCCCTTACACTTCCAGAAAAGTGAAGGAATTCCTTTCCCTTTCCCTCTCTCACACTGCCCTAACAACAATAGTAAATGGATCTATAAAGCAGCAAGAGCTTACATGCATTTCAAGCTCCCTGAGAACTTCAAGGTGGGAATTTATCATATCAAGGAATTTTTCTGATCAACCCTGCTGCTAATACAAAACATTTTGAAACTGTAAAGGGAAAACCATAAAGGGAATAGGACTTTCAGTTGGACCTTAAATGAGTGTGGGCTTGGAACAAACCAAAAGGTGAGAGAAATGGGAAACTGGAGCAAGGTTGAGCATATTTGTTGGGGACAAGAACATGAGAGTCTGACTGAAGGAGGATGTTCACAAAGGGAAACAGTGAAGAATTCAGTAGAAAAAGAAGGCTGATTTGGGGGCTTTATTTTTTTTTCAGGGAGGCCAGCCTAACTGAGGTAGCAGAACACCACAAGAAAGAGACATGAGGCATATGTGCCAGGAAAACCAAACCACCACCACCACCATCACCACCTTCATACCATCTCATCTCAAACCCAATGGAAACAACTCAGCACTCTGAACCCAAGAGCCTTGGAAATAGTAGTGCCTCCAAACCAGCTTCCAGACCAGCATCTCTGACCAACTCCCACTAGTAGAAAGACACAGAAGCCCTGGGAGTGGAGATGCTCTCTAAGCCACCAATTTTGCTTCCAGCCCAGTCAGCCCTCAAAGTCACACTCCAGGGAAGCAACTTTTATGGAGAAGAGATCAGACAATCCTGAACTGCGACACATTGGGCAAGTGGCCTATCCTGACTGAGACAGAAGTGTTCCTTGGGAGAGATAGAGGAGACAATAAGTGACAAGCAAATCAAACCACTATCAATACCTTGACCATCATCTCTCTTCAGACCTTTATGGAAACAACCCAGGAGCCCAAAATTCTTGGCAATAACTAAGATTTCATCCCAGTGCCTTCAGTTATCATCCTGGAAAGCAGTCACTGTGGAGATGCAGCCCAGAAGGTGCTCTTGCAGATGCTGCAGTCAAAGCTACTGAAGACCCAGAAAAGAAAATTCTGGACATCAAAGTCCTCAATGATTCAACATTAGACACAGATATTATCTGCTTTGCCATTGCCTCCCTAAATATGATAAAACCTTTCCATCTATTGAAATCTTTAATATATACCATTTCCCCTATTAGAATGTGATGTCCTAGAATTGATGAACTTTGAATACAGACTGAAGTAAACTTTCTGTTTTCTTTATGTTTATTGTTTTATTTTGTTTGTGTTTTCTTGAACAAAATGCTTAATATGGACATATGTTTTATATGATTTCACATGAGTATGTGAAATCAAATTGTTTGCCTTTTCAAGAAGAGAGGGAGAGAGGGAAAGAATTTGAAACTCAAAAATTTTTAAATGATTATTAAAAAGTTTTTACATGTAATTATGAAATACTTAATGAAATAAATAAATATTTTTAAAAACATGTGAGTTCCTTGAAAGCATGCTTTGTACATAATAATGGCTTAATAAATGTTTTTTTTTAATTCATTCATTATCCAATAGACATTTGCCATTATATAAATGAGGAGAGGGTGGAGCCAAGATGGTGGAGAATAGACAGGACTCTGAGCTCTTTCTGGCTTCCCTCAGAATCAACACCAAACCTCTGAATGGATTTTGGAGTAACAGAACTCACAAATATTTGGAGTGAAACAATTTTCTAGAATAAGATATGCTGGAAGAACTTCAGGAAAGGTCTGTCTCAATTGGACAGTGGAGAACAGGCATAGCATAGGGAGGCCCAGGGCAGAGAGACCCAGCACAGAGAATCTAGTGGGAGGCTCTTAGCCAAAATACAGCAGCATTGTCTACTCTGTCCTAGTTCAGAAGGACATTGGATCAACAGCTAGCTATGAGACTCCAATGCAACTTCAGAAGGCAAATAGTGAGCCCCTGATCCCTAGCATATTAAGCAGGACTTGGCCAGGCCCACCTAGTGCAATGGGAAAGCCTGCAGCACCACCAGTCCCAGGGCAGTCAATGAGAAGTCTCTGTTGTGCTGCACAGGAAGCTCAGGACAATACCCTCTGTACCTTAGAAGCAATCTTTAAAAATGAGCATAAAAAAGCAAAAAGATCTCTAATCATAGATAGTTACTATGGAGACAGGGAAAAATAGAACCCAAAACCAGAAAAGGACACTAAAAGCAAAAGCTTCCAGATGAATCCTCAAAGGGGAATATGAATTGGTCTCCAACTCAAAAGGTTCTCTTGAAGGAGTTCAAAAAGGAGTTAAAAGAGAGTTAGAAGGAAAAATAGGAAAAAGAAATGAGAGCTTTACAGGAGAGTTTGAAAAAGGAAACAGAAATTGACTGAAGAAAACAACTTAAAAAATACATTTGGTGAAATGGGAAAAAATTCTGAAGAAAACAACTTCTTAAAAATTAATAAATAATTAATAACAAAAATGGTGAAATGGATTAAAAAACTCCTTAAAAAATAAAAATTGGTGAAATGAAAAAAATGAACAAAATAATTCTTTTAAAAGTACAATTGGTTCCTAGCTGTGTGACCCTGGGCAAGTCACTTAACCCCAATTGCCTCAGCAAAAAGCAAAAAAAAAAGTACAATTGGCCAAATGCAAAAGGAGGTAATAAAACTAACTGAAGAAAATAATTCATTAAAAATTAGAATTGGACACATGGAAGTGAATCTCAATGAGAAAACAAGACTCAGTCAAAACCAAAAAGAAGAAGAAGAAGAAGAAGAAGAAAGAAAAAAAGAAAGAAAGAAAAAAAGAAAGAAA
>JAJPUD010003438.1:0-39297 GCA_023553655.1 Myrmecobius fasciatus
GGATAGACCATACCCACATCGACTAAATTGTAATAGTCAGTCACCTCCTACTCCTTACATACTTTTCTTGCTAATCTAATCTATTCTTAATACATTACCTTTAATTTCGTGTTATTCTTCTAGTCAAGTCTTTAATGGCTGCCTCATCTCTTAAAAGTCAAATTCCTTTGGCATTCATGACTCTTTAACCTGCTTCTTAAGAAGTTTCTTGATGTTTCAGAGAGTAAAAATAAAGATAAGGGTTAAGTGAAATACAGCCTCTTTGTGGAATAGAAGCCAGACCTGTAAGGATCTGAGAAAAGAGTCCAAGTCTCTAGACAGAAAAAAAATTTCTTAGACTCCTCCCTTTACCACCTGCCCATGGGTCTTGAAAGTTTCTCCTGCTTAGTATAAATTGAAAAAAAGCAGTCACAAATTGTAATCTAGGATGGCTGTCTCAATACAGAGAAACAGAGGGATACAGAGGAAAATTTAGGCATGAAGAAAACAAAAGGTATCAGTTAAAATATTTTTTAAAATAAAAGCCTGTAGAACTAGAAAAATGGGAAAGAAGGCATTCTGCTATCTACTATTATTTCCTTTGGAATAACTTCTCTCTTTGGTTACAGATACAAGGGTAGAGATAAGCAGTACCCACAAAACAACAACAAACAACCCTCTTTATTTTTTCCTTCCTCATAGGCACCAGTCTTAATTTAATTCAGTTCAACAAGCATTTGTAAAACATCAGTACCTTACAAGCCAATGTGATAAATGGGGGGACTGGTGGAAAAAGAGAGAAACAGAGACAGAGACAGATAGAGACAGAAAGAGACAGAGTGAGAGAATTTATGTAAGGCATAATCTTTTTCCTACCCCAATCTTTCTTGCTGTTCTCACTTCCTGGAGTTCACAATTTATTATGAGATTCTGCCATACATATGAATAATAACAACACAAAATAACACACAGGAGCACTTCTCAATTCCTTTTTTCAATTCCTTTCAGTGATGTCTATTGAGAATACCCTTTAACTGGGATCTTGAGGACTCAAGGAGAAATATAAAGAAGTTGTTTTATTTGGGAGTCTGGGAGACCTGACTTCTGATCCCATCTCAGACACTAAGAAACTGTGTGATCTTGAGAGTAAAACCTCTCTCAACCTGTTTTCTCACCTATAAAATGAAGATAACAATAATAATTTATAAATAGCATTTACCTCATAGTGTAATAAGGAATAAATGAGAACATAAAGTGTCAAAACTGGAAGGGATGCTAGAGATCAGGCAATCCACTTCCCTACCTTTAAACAAAGAAGAAAAAGAAACTATTAAACATCTTATTATACTCAGCTTTCATTCCCATAAACTACTTTGCAAATTCTGAAGTGGTATACAAATATTATTATTCTCATCATCATCATTATCATTTATTACCAGTAGCATGAGACCTATTTACTTTTCCTACTTAGAAGTGAGAGATCCATTAGCTGATCTCATAGGCACTCATCCTTCTGTACCCAGTATGCAGCTCCTGAGGAGCCTTTTCTCTGGTGAAAAGGGGCTACCTTTTTTCACATTCTTTTTTCTTTGAATTTCCTACTCCAATCCCCAGAGATAAAATATCTAAGGACTGGATAGATGATGCTTGTGTCTAAATCTCCCCAAATGAAGAAGTAAGATAAATACTCAATATACCATATGAATCAGGATAGAGACAAGTAATTTATTCCCCCCTACACAAAGGAATGATAAAGGCAAAAGAATCACAGTGCAATTATTAGAACAAAGTTTATTAACAACAAAACTACTGCTATAATCTGTTAGGATAAAGCAGTTTGCTAGATTGCTATTTAAATATTTTACATCACACCACTACTCAGTACTATCCTAATAATTCCTGATGCAAATCTGATGGATTAATCCCACAATCCATTTAGAATGGAAGTAAATCACACACCCACACAACCATGCTGCCTGAGACCACTAGAAATATATGGTATATAATATGAGCTCATTACAGCAAGACAATTAATTCCCTTATCTTTTCCTAACTGATTCTTTCCCATTCTTCACAAAATCCATTTTAACCTTCTTGTCTCTTCTGAAAGCTTCTACAATACCCTTCCCCAACCCACTTTCTCAGTTGAGTTCCTCTACTTATACTCTTAGCAAATAGTCTCTCATTTTCTATTAAAATTGGGAGGAAAAGCTAAACTTGGTGAGATTAAACCACATCTAGGGTGCAACTACTTTCCCCTAATGACCAGGAAATGTGGTTTTTATCCTAAATTTTTAAAAGGAATCATACTTCTAGATGTCAAATATCTAAATATCTAAAGTGGAATAAGTAATGGAATAAGTCCAAAATACTCTTGGCAACAGGACAACTAAGAAATAATTACCCAGATACAGCCATCTTCCTACTTGCCACAAAGGAGAGAAACTCCAATCTCCCTGAGACATGAGACAGAACATTCTAGATCTATCCAAAAGTTCATTTTATACATAGCTCATGACAGCCAATTGCTCTTAAATGTGTAAGGCCTCTTTCAAAAGCCTCCCCTTCAGAAATCAGAGAAACCATTATTGTACATTTATGAGAATAAAAGGTAAAGGGCAGAGCTGTCATTTTATGAGATGTTTCTTCTCCTTATGGAATCAGGGAGAATGTGTTTAAATTTGGCACTTATTTATGAAAATTTGTAGATAAACTAAGGAGAATGTATATATATATATATATATATATATATATATATAAGAGATAAAATATTAATTGATAGAATTACCTGAATTAAAATTAGCCTCAGATACTTCCCAGTTTTTCGATCCTGGATAAGTAACTTAATCTCTAATAATTATCCACATATTTGTTTTATTATTGTTTTCATTATTAATAAATTATATGCTTAGTAACTTTAAAACATTTATTTCTAAGGGATTAAAGGATTTAATGTATAGAATTATATGGGTAACTACTATTAAGAAAGACAATTTCTCCAGTTTGTTAAATAAATAATTTCCTAAGATAAGGGCTCTGAGCTTATTTGATTAGTTGAGAGATGTTGGAATGTTATTAATTAATGATCAAATATATAAACTTGTCGAGTTAGAATAAGATTAAATAGAGAAATGAATCAAGTAGCAAAGTGACCTTTAAGGGATGTTGGTGATGGGTGCAGTTTTATTATGTAGGAAAAGTAGTCCTATTGACATGTTTTCCCCCCACACCTGAAGCAATTGGGTTAAGTGACTAGCAATATTAAGTCTCTACGGTCGATCTTGAACTCGGGTCCTCCAGCCTTCAATCCACTTCGCCATCAGGCTGCCCCCTAATACTGTTAAGGGGTTGTGTCATGTAACTTTGCTACATAAGAACATACTCATTTTTGCCTACGTACTCTACTCCCCAGAATGTAAGCTCCCCAAAGGCAGAGCCTGCCTTGCCAGCAATTAATGAATACTTGCATTTCCTTCTCTGTAAAATGGCCATACTATGGGCGAGTAGTTGGATCTGAGGGGTTGCTTCCAGATCTGAATCCTGTAGCCATATATCTTATTTCCTCCTCACAACCACCTCAGGAGGCCTGCAGAGCAGGGATTTTCTTGTTTCGGGAGTGGGGTTCCGATCTGTGGATCCGAATTCAGATCATGGGTGCCAGGAAATTCACACCTGCACACGGGCAACTCCGCTGTAAATGTTCGGAGTTAGAGAATTGTCTAGCTGTATTCTGAGCGTATAGTCAGAAGCCTCTGATCCCCTAGAAGCTAATAGTTACATGCACCGGAGTAGTGTTTTCACGTGAGAAATTTAGTCCTGGGCCTTCCTTTACACATTCACCTTCCCCCGCTGCAAACTGTCCCTAGTTGAGGCAACAGCAGTCAAGCACGATTCTCCTTCCCCGCAGTGGCTTCTCTCCTGCTGTTGGAGCTGGTGGGAAACCTCTTGCTGCCCTGTCTCGGAGGTTGAGGTTGGCAGCTTTTGTGGGAAGCTCTCGCCTCAAGAAGACCTGAAATGAGGTGGCTGGCAGCTAGTCAACCCAGCTGCGCTGTGCACATGGCCACCATTGAGGAACACCTGCTCCGAGGCCCCGATCCGCTCTCCCACAGCCGCGGCTTTCTGCCCCTGCCTTTCAGCCGATACTTTGCCTCATTTTGACAACAATCGTTCACATAATGTGGTTTCCACTTTTCAAAGAGCTCACGCCCATCATCTGGTGAGATGTTGCAACCCCCTGGGTGAAGACAGACAGAGCTTGCAAGTGGGTCAGGTCTGATTCAGGTTCGTTGTTCAAGTTTGGAATTGTAATGTATTAAAACACCCAAAGGCCATCTAACCACTAACCGGCTAGGATGTCACATTGACTGAGCCGGGTTCAGCTTCTCTGCCTTAACTTTCACCTTAGGGCCATTCTTATCAGAATCTCTTGGCAGCCTGGAGCTGGGTCTCTTGGAAAGAGTTCTAGCTCTGAAATGGTGGAGAGGGAGAAGAGGAGCTTGAGTATTAATGAGCTAATTAGGCAACTTTTAGGTGGTAGGGAAAGATCCTCCTCATGAAAGACATGGGCTGTTATGACTTCGAGGAAAGTTGTTCAGCAGATAGCGAACCAGCCCTGAACTCAGGAGGACTTGAGTTCAAATGTGACCTAAGACACTTAACACTTCCTAGCTGTGGGACCCTGGGCAAGTCACTTAACCCCATTTGCCTCAGGGGAAAAAAGTTGTTCTAGGATAGGTGGATCAAAAGTCTCTATACAATATAATAGGAGAAATATATCCTCTCTGAATTCATGTGGTGGGTAGCTGCTACCAAAATATATTTAATTCCACAATATAGAAATTACAAAGGTATTTTTATGCTCAAACATAAGGTCAGGTCTTAGAGAAAAAACTATTATGAGTTTCTTATAAACAATGTCAGTGACAAAGAAATAATTCTTTTATGTATTGCTCTTATGCAGTTTTAGACTATAAAAGTTAGAGAATATAGATCCATAACCCATGCTTCCTTCAATGTCATAAAAGTTAAATAAACTTAAATAATCATGATCTTATATACCCCTCCAAGGAAATAAACTTCATTAAATAAACTCTATAGGTAAAACTAATTCAGGTTACAGATTAAACTACATTTAGAAGTTTGACAAATAGACTGATTGAGGAGGAAGACACTAAGGAGTCAGGATGGATCAGCCAGGTTGCACAGTGGATACAGTACTGGGACCAGGAAAACTCATCTTTGTAAGTTCAATTTGGCCTCAGATACTTACTGGGCAAGACATTTAATCCTGTTTGCCTCAGTTTCCTCATCTGTAACTTGAGCTAGAGAAGGAAATGGCAAACCACTCCAATGTCTTTCATAAGAAAACTCCACATGAGGTCACCAAGAGTGGGACATAACTGAAAAATGACTGAACAACAAAAGGAATTAAGGGCAGATGAGATTCTTCTTTTAGCTTCTTATCTAAGGAATGTTTAAAACTGTAAGCAAATTTTCATATCCCATTGCTTTGGTCAGGTAAGGTTAATATTAGCCAAAAGTTATAGGAGGAATAAATGGAAATTTTAAAACTGCTTTAACTACAGTCAATCCAGAAGGATAGTTTGATTGTGATCAAAGTGAAGTAGTTCAGTGAAGAGGTGGGTGACCTCATTAGCTTGGTTAGAGGCCTTTGAACCAGAAATGTCTCTGTTGATTGGATAGGGGACAAAGAGGAAGTTAAAGCAATACATCAGAAAAAAGGAGGAAAAAAAAAGGAATGGGAGGGTATGAGAAAAGGAAACAGAGGGAGAAAAAACAGAAAAGGAAGAAATGTGTGTGGTGGAAAAGGGTTAAGAGAGAGCCAAAAATAATAAGGGGCTTAGAGGCCCCTCTGTAAAAACAAGGCAATGTGTGACCTTCACCCTCACAAAACTGGAAAGTCAATGAAGTCTATCTTTAGCCCCTTCCATCTTCCTTTCTGAACCCTTTCTTCCCTTCTCAATCCCAAACCCAAAGGTCCTGTCCCGAAATGTGTTTCTACACAATACAATGCGGTGTGATGAAAAGAACAGTGACTGTGAGGAAGAGGAGATCCAGCTCAACTCTCAACTACTCCTACTGGTAGTATATATGTATATAGCACCTACTATGTGCCAGGCACCGTGCTTGCTCACAATCACAAAGTTATTAAGTATCTGAGTCTTCTTGACGGGAGACCTACCCTCTATGCCACTTGGCTGCCTACAAAGGACAAGTCTTTTCCTTTTCCCAAGCCTCAGTTTCGCCAAATGTAAAATAAGAAGGCTAGACCAGACTAGATGAACTTGGAAGTCACTTCCCTCTTTTTACCATTTTACAGTTTCAGCTCATCCATTCTGTGATCTAAAGTCCTCTCCAGTCCTGGCATTATTCCGTGTTTTCAGACCCCTTCCAAGCTTTGACTTTCTAAGTTCTGAGATCCTATCCACGTCTGACTTTCTATGTTCTGTAAATCGAATCCGAAACCTCTGGGGTGAAGTCCTCTTTAGACTACTTTACAAACGCAATGAATGGAACATCCTCAGAGCCAAGGAACAGGAAAAGGAAAGAAATCATTCTGTTGGTGAGAAGGAAGGAGCACGTGGTTGGAATTCACTCTCTCGACAGCAGGGAATGTTTTTTTAAAGAACCAATGGACTGGGAGGGGTGAGCGGGAGGGGGAAAGCAGTGGGCTGGGAATGATCCCCGGTTTCACCTTCGGCTCCCTCCTCCGATGCTGCGGGAGCTGAGCTGAAAGCTCTCTTCCCCGAGTGTTACTTGGCAACATCCTGATAAATCTGTGGCAAGAGGGGCGCTCTATTTCCCTGCCTTTCTCCTCCCACCAAGCTGGGGGGTGCAGAGGGAGAGAGGGGGAGAGAGGCAGACTCCAGTGACAGCGATTACAAAAGTCGGAGGTAGCTGGGGAGCCCGGGATTCGCGGGAGAGGCTGCGCCAGAGGCCCAGGGGCGGCATTTGGAAGCTGCGGGAGAGGAGAAGACGGACGTGGTCGGAGCCGTTCCTAGTTCGCCCTCCCTGCTCAGCCTCCGCGTCCGCAGTGCTGGGTACCATGGGGTCCTGGCTCCCCGCAATGCTGCTCCGCCTGATGGTGCTCGGACACCTAGGGTCCCTGCTGGCAGGTGAGTAGGGGAAATCCCAGAGGACATCCTCCCCGGGAGGCTGCGCTCCCCGGCTGGTTTCTTTCTATAGAAGGACGACCGTCGGACCCAGGGTCCTGACCCTCTTCCACAACGTCAATAACTTTGTTGGTCCCAAACCGTTTATCCGTGAGATGGGGCTTCTGGGAATCGGGGTGCCGGGAGATGGCTCAGCATCCTCCCGCTCCACTGTCTCTCCTCAGGAATAGCCTCCGTTAGGACGATTTTACAGGGAAGCCGGTAAGTAGGGAAGCAAGGCAATGTGCTACTGCCCCATTTCTTGAAATATATATCCAAGAGGGGCCTAGCTACACAGAATGGAGGATTCGTTAGGACGAGTCCTTTGCGAATGTCACACTCACAGAATGGCAGCGTAAGGGACCTCGGAGATCATCTGGTTCTTAACCCCCTCAATTTACAGAGAAGAAACAGACCCTGAGGACAGGGGAAGGCAGTCACAGGGCACAGGTAGGGGAGGCAGAGGCAGGGATGATTAGAACTCGGGTCTCCCAGTTCTCCCACCAAGAAGCTTTCCATCCCCACCACACTCAAAGCTAAACGGCAGAAACTAAGGGTGGGGGGAGGGCAGATGAAGGACAATGCTGTGCTTATTAGATTAGGTTGGGGGTCCACCCTAGCGGTCTGAATACTTTGGGGGCAGGTAGTTCCGGGGTAGTGACCAACACCTGCAAAGGAGAAGGTTTCTGCATTCTAAGGTAGCTTAGGGAGGAGGGGGAGGGGCAACTCCTTGGAGGGACTAGTCCGAATGGGGGCGGGGAGAGGGAGGGATTTCTTGTAAAATATCCTTTACTGGGAAGTCCAGAGAGGCTAATTGAGTTAATATCTAATCAATCCTGCTTAAGTTTTCCCGAAATCTGTGTAATTTTTGGATTTGGTGCTTTGGAACCAGACAGATCTTGTCTTTGATATGGTGCCCATTCCATTTTTAGGCCTTTTCATCACAAAATAACCAGGGCCCATCTCCTAACCAGCCTCTGACTTTTTAGGATGCCATTGGCTCTATTCTTCATACCTTTCTAGGGAAGCTCTCTAGCAAATGTCCTTCCTCAGACCAGGACATTATAGTCCAGTCTTTGGAGACAAAAGACCTGAGTTCAGATATTAACACTGCTACTTAATGTCTTTGTGATCTGTGAAGGAAGATCCTTCTCTACTCTGGACCTCTTTTTGTTCCACTCTTAAGGTTCTTCCAGCTCTAAATCTTATAAATAGTGCGCTATGATTAAAATATATTGATTGCAGTGAACAAAGGACTCCTAAGAGACCAGGGTCACCTCTCTCAATTATATAGTACCATTAATTTCAATATTTTAGTCTTCAAAACCAGTGTCTCCTGCCAGTAGATGAGGCTCACTCAAAAGGCCTTCTGAGGGATTCAGGCTTAAATGTAAAAGCTGCAACATACACACACAGCATAGCCTTCTTTAGAAATCACAATATTCAGGTATTTTCTTACAAAGGAAGAGGCTGAGATAGAAAGAACTAGAAAGCTAGAGGGAATGGTGGGTCTGCTCTGCTCTCAGTCTGGGTCTAATTTTTTTCCCTTTATTTTTTTGAGGAGGGAGGAAGTTGCTGGTAATCATAGCTAAGAGGATTCATTTCATAGAAAGGCTGGTATTCCTTTATGCTTGTAAAATGAGTGCTACTTAAGCCCTAGTAAAAATAATAATAATAATAATTTTTTAAAACGATGGTATCAGAATCTTTCAGATTAACCTAGGGCTTTTTTTTTTTAACTAGCTGAGGGGGTGGGGGAGATCTGTGTGAATAGAGATGGAAGAAACCCAGAAAATCCAGGCTGGGGAAAATTCTGGATCAATTCTCCCCTATGGAAACATGGAGAAAATGTAATATGAAAAGAGGTTAGGCTTGAATCAGAAGACCTGGGTTCTAGTCACAAGTTCATAAATTCAAAGCAGTAAAGGATATTAGAGGCCATTAAGGTCAGTCCCCTCATTTTACAGTTGAGGAAACTAAAGTTCATACAGCTGACCTGTGGTTACACATTTTCAGAGGCAGGATTGGAAGGCATGGCTCTGCCACTCACTCTTTATTCCATCTAGGGCAAAGCACTGTCTCTCTTTGACTCTCAGCTTCCCTTTCTCTAAAATGGGAATAAATTATCAAAGCCTATCTCACCAAATTCAAGTGGAGGTGCCATGAAAAACTGGGAAGGGGTTTTATTTTTGTTGTAGACAAGAACAAAAGGGTGTTGACCCTACATGGCAAAAGATACATGATTTTCTTTCTGTGTTTCAAAGTAGGGAGCTTGCCCTTTCAGTCATTTTCTAAGGAGGAATTGAATCCCTTGGGGCTCTCTTTCCTGTCTTTTGGTAAAGGTAGGGATTTTCCTCACCAGATCTAAGGCTAAGGGCAGCTGGATGGAGAGTGAAGCTGCCTCTAAGCATCACCCAGAATCAGGGGGGCTGCATTGAGACTCTCATCCTTAGGGTTCCCTGATTGACCTCAGAAATCCATTTAAGTTCAAAACTGGGTCCTATAACCCAATTTGATCATTTGGACAGAGGGAACCTGGGAGAGGGGGCATTTTCATGTGATGGCAAGTGAGTAGAAGTCCAGTTAATAAACTTTGCTACCAATTCAATCAAAGCCCACTGGATGAGTAATTTGACATCCCTGGACCTCAGCTTTCCTCCTGAATAAGTTAAGGACCATAAATTAGGTCATCATAACCATAGATGGCCATAGAGGTCATGTTATAGTCCAACCCTCACCCCCTTTAATTTTACAGAAAATTAAAAACCAAAGTCACAATCAGCCTACAATCAAACCTGGCTCTAAATCCTAGCATTTTTTACCCACAACCACACATTGAGAGGACTGAGCTAGATGGCCCTTATGGTGTTGATAGCACATTTGTTCTGTGATTCTTTTCTCTGGAGCAGCTAAAGCCTGTGAGGGAGCCCTGAAATCACAGAGGCCTGGCAATGAGAGGGGAGGTGGGAGGGGGGATCTTCCACTTTGGCTCTGGGCCTGTCATATCTTGCTTATGCAAGTGAGAGTCATCAGTTCCCTGAAATGGTTGCTTTTCCTTCTCTATCTATGGTAGAGCAAGAGGCTCAACTGCATTATATAACAAACCTGCAGAAACAAGTCCAGAACAGGGGTTCTTTTTTTTCCCCAAGCACTGACGCATTCACTCCCACTCACTCCCCTGAAAAGAAAGGAAAAAAAAGTCTTAGTTTCTTTCTCTTTTTTGCAAGCTCTTTTTGTCTATTTCCAAGAAGGGGGGAGTCACAATGGAGAGATGGAGAGTGGATAGGAATGGGGCAGAGACCTGGGTGGACTGGAGGTGAAGTGGTCTGAGGCTACCCTGGAGCCACAACACTCCCAAAGTCTCCGGGAATGTGGACTACTAAACTGAGATGAACCTTAGGGGAGGCATCTGATCCACTCCTTTCCATTTTACAGATGGAGGAAATAAAGCCCAGAAATGTTAAGGGATGAGTTAGTGGCAGATGTTCTTTACCACAGGAAGCTCATAGAACTAGTTAGTGGTCTTTGCAGCCCCCTATGCCAGCTACTTTCTGGCTCTGATTCCTTAAAACTATTCTTATGTCCCCCTAGCTTCAAGAGAAGAAAGAATAACTAGGGAGGGAAGGAAGGAAATGAGGGAAGGAGAAAGGAAACGAGGGAAGGAAGAAAGGAAGAAGAAAGGAAGGAAGGAAAGGAGGGAAAAAATAGAAAAGCATATAATATGTATCTACTATGTGTCAAATGCTTTACAATTTATCTCTTTTGATATTCAGTACAACCTTAGGAAATAGATATTATTATTAAGCTAATTTTGCAATTGAGGAAACTGAGGTAGACAGAGGTTAGTTATTTATGCAGGGTCACACAGCTAGTCACTGTCTGAGACTGGATTTGAACTCAGGGCTCCCTGATTCAAGGTCCAGAGAGGTAGTCAATTGTAGTGCCTTCAGATCCAACTCAGAGCTTCTGGAAACCTCTAAGAAAAGAGTGGAGATATCAGGATGGCCTGGAGGGAAGATGGGAACATATTTTCAAAGGATGCTACTGGGTGTGAATTTTCTGCCTGGATCAGAGGCAGGGATAATGCTTTGGGTGCCTGGGTTTCAGAATTATATTTTTAGAGTTGAAAGGATCCTTAGAGATCATAAGTCCAAGCCCCTTGTTTTATAGATGAAGACCTGAGGATCAAAGAAGTCAAATGACTTGCATATGATTTAATTGGTATCTGTGGGAGGTTTTGGATCCAGGTTTCCCCAACTCCTGATCCAGCACTCTATCTGTTGGCTCATGGCAACTCTGAAGGACTATAGGGATTTCTCTTTCCCATAGGAATCTTTATTGTGACTAAACAGAATAATTAAGAGTACTGGCTTAACTTTCCATAAATGTCTTATTTAATAAACTATTTGTTCCCGGAGCATTCCAATCACAACACCAGAGCAGGTAGTTCAGGGGAGCCCCTGGTGTCCTACTGGCCCCTAGAGGACAAAACTGGAGACAATGAATGGAGTTGTAGGGAGATAGATTTTGTCTTCCTTCTCAAGCATTAGAACCATCCCAAAGTGAAATGGCCTGCCTCAGTAGGCTATAAATTTCCTATTAAAGGAGATAGTTAAGGAAAGGTTAGATACACACTTAAGGTTGTTTTAGAGGGGATTTCCACTCAGGAATAAATTATCTTCCCATCTCTAACCCAGCCTTAGTACTTTGTACCTCTCCTTTGGCCCTCAACCACACCCTATGGGCTTTTTTCTCTGTGAAAGGTAGTATGATATAGTGGCCAAAGTGCTGCACACTGAGTCAGGAAGGTAAGAACTCAAATACTACCATAGAAATTTTTTTTAAATGTGGCATTATTTATTTATTTAAATGATTTATTTAAATAAATAAAAATCATTTAATATCTTTTGCCCTCAGTTCCATCTTTGTAAAGCTAAGTGGTCTCTAAGGTCTCTTCCAGACCTGTGATCAATGACTTTTGGACACTCCTATTTACTTGAGGAGACTTTTAAGGACTAAACTAGTGGCTGAAATAAATATCAGGTACTGAGGTTGCTGGATAAGGAGTTAAGGGAAGATATTCATTAATAGGCTTGATTTGTGGCATCCCTAAAGTCATACATGTAAGCTATCACCTATTTAGCCTATCTTTATATTTATATTTGTATATGTATGCATATAGATGCATACACACACACACACACACACACACACACACACACACACACACAGCACTGGCTAGATCAATGACCATAAAATTTGTGTCCCATTGTCCAGTGGAAAAACCCTCTCTGCAAGTTTTTGGGCCACCACAGGGTCTCACTTTGATCCTTTTCACAATGTAGAAGTAGTTCTTGGAGGTTATGCAATAGACTTCTTAAAGCAAAGATCAAAATGATACAAAACTAGAAGTACTAAAAATGAGAATAATGGCATGAACTTAAAATAACTTCAACTTGACCTATTTAAACCAGTTGTTGATAATAAAAAGATGGGAAATGGGTTTAAAAAAATAGACATCAACAGATCATGCCCATTTCCTAAAGAAGTTTAACTCTTGGAGACTTCTGGCCAAGATGCTGGCTGGTACTGGGGCATCTTCTCCAGTTCCTAAAGATCTACCCCAGTAAAAACCTAAAATTCCCATCTCCCAGTGACCTGCCAGATTAGCAAACATGTAGTCTAAGAGAACCCAGCTCCCAGTGGCTCACAGGCCTCTAGCACTTTGACCTCAGATACCATGGAAGGCCCTGAAGATCTAAGACTTTGAACCTCAGAGATTCAGATAGGCTTGCCCCTTGGATATGGGTGTAGGTACAGAAACCCCAGGGATCCAGGATTTCACCAAGCAGGGCTGGCCCTACTTCATCTCCTCATCAAAAGCATAGCAGAAGAAGAATCTTGGTCTGGGCCCAGAGCCCCCCAGGTAGGGGAGACATAATTTTTTTTGGATGGATTCCCCTTCTCTTCGTTATTTTCTTTTTATTGGAAGAAAGGTAGTTCTTGGGAAGACAGAGAGTTTTATTAATCATAATACCAAAAAGAGGCCATTGAAACATGTTTTCTCCTTTTAAAAAATAATATTTTTTATTTTCAAAATATATGCAAAGATAGTTTTCAACATTCACCCTTGCAAAACCTTGTGTTCCAAATTTTCTCTCCTTTCCTTCCTCCCACCCCTTCCTCTAGATAGCAAGTAATTCAATATGTCAAGTGTGTGTAGTTCTTCTATATATATTTATACAGTTATCTTGCTGCACAAGAAAAATCAGATCAAAAAGGGAAAAAATGAGAAAGAAAACAAAATGCAAGCAAAGAACAAAAAAGGTGAAAAAAACATGTTGTAATCCACACTCAGACCCCACAGTGCTCTCTTTGGGTACAGACCATCCATCACAAGACCACTGGAACTGGCCTGAATCATCTCATTGCTGAAAAGAGCCACATCCATCAGAAACGATCATCACATAATCTTGTTGCTATGGATAATGTTCTCTTGGTTCTACTCACTTCGAAGCATCTGTTCATGGCAAGTCTTTCCAGGTCTTTCTGAAATCATCCTGCTGGTTGCTCATTGAAACATTTTTTTAAAAATGTATAGAAAGGGAATAGAAGTTCAGAAAGAAACATAGAACTACAGGCATCTTTTAAAATGTAGAATTTGTTGTATGCTTTTAATTTTTTTTAAAGTAAATGACATGAAACAGAGATTCATATATGGTTTCACGTACCTTTTTGTGCTCTGGTGTCTATTTGAAAATACTCTTTTTGGATGTTTGAGTTCAGAATTTTTAAAAAGTATAAAACAGTTGCCATAATGAGACCAATAGCCTCTAGAAACTGCTTCAGCAAGTGAGTACCTTGATCTCTTTGCCAAGTAGAGAAATATGGCAGTCAAGGATAACACTGGCTTAGAAAATCAATTTGTTTGTAAAATCTTACAGAGTATCATAGTGGAAGATTCTTAGCATAATTATTTCATAAAATAGTGAGAAGCAGTAAAGGGAAAAAGAACAAATTTAAAGAAAGCTTGACAAGAGACTCAACCAAACAAAATCTTTCTAAAGGCACTTAAGGATTAAATTGGAAGAACAACAAATAAAAAAGGGAAAAACGAAAAATGTGTGTGTGTATAAAGGTTTTATTTTTTAATAACTTTTATCACCATTAAGAACAAGTTAGACATAATTTACCCTAGATGGGAGGGATGGGAGATAGGGGGAAAATTTGTAACAGAAAGCTTTGCAAGGGTCAATGTTGAAAAATTACTCATACATATGTTTTGCAAATAAAAAGCTTTAATTTAAAAAAAGAACAAGTTAGAGCTATCACATTTGACTTCTCACACTAGCCATAAATGTGCTATGTGAGGAAGTAAAAATGGTAATGGGAGATACCCAAGTTGAGAAGAAAACCAGAATTAGACCAAATATACTAGAGGCCTGTGCTTGAGGGAGTGAGAGATAGATTATAGGTTATAGATTATAGGTAAGAGGGGGAGGGAATCAAAAAATTAAAAAAAAATCTTTAGCCTGATTATTCCCAACCCTACCTCTCAAAAAAAAAAGTTAGCTGAGAGAATATTGGTAAATGTAAGCCCAAATTATTACTTTCTCATTTCTATAAATTTATTTTTTTGCTATCAAGTTAATAAACATGAATACTTGAATATCAAAAAAGGAACAGAAAAAGAATTGCATACAATTCTACAAAATTTTAAGAAAACAATCCATATACATACCTAGAGCATCCTTGATGAAGGTATGGAACAAATTGTTGTTTGTCCTTCATTTTCAAAGAGGACCATGATGTTAGGGAGAGGATGCCATGATATGCAAGTAAATTAGATTTGAGGAAGGGAGGGTCAGGCAAGGTCACCTGCCTAATTTTCCCCTCCAGAGCCATCTGGGTCCAGTGGCCAGAAATAGATTAAGATAACTGGGAATGGCCCTGGATGCAGTGGGAGACAACTGGTCTTTTTAAGCTAAGGTCTTCAACAGATGTCAGTATAACTAAGGTCACACCAATTTAGTGATTAATTGAAAGTACAGAGAACAAGACAGAATTCTCCCTGTCTTCAAGGAGCTTGCAGTCCTATTGGAAAGAGGAAGCATAGCTACCATTTATAGAGAGTCTTGAAGTTTTCAAAGTACTTTATATATATTATCTCATTTGATGTTCCCAATAGCTCAGAAAGATAGGTGCAATCATTGTCCCCATCTCAGAAGATGAGGAAACAGGCTGAGAGTGATTTTAGTGACTTACCAGGATTTAATCCCAGGGCTAGCAACTGTCAGAAGCAGAATTGGAATCTACATCTTCCTGACTTTGAAAGATGAAACAAATAAGCTCTGGCCAGTGACAGTCTGGAGCAAACTGCATCTTTGCAATCCTTCAATTGTTTGAAAGCTACAGAGAATACAAGATCCCATGACACATTATTTATTGGCTATAATTAAGCCTTTGATTCAGGAAACAAAATGCCTCCATAAATGGCTCTTCTCCAACAATTGTCTCTCATTCTTGTTAAAATCGTGCAAAAGTCCTCAAAAGACATAATGACAGACAATTTTATATATTTTTTATTCAATCGCTTCAGTCATGTCCTACTCTTCATGTCTCCATTTGGGGTTTTCTTGGCAGAGATACTGGAGTGGTTTGGCATTTCCTTTACCAGTTCATTTTACAGATGAGGAAACAGGCAAACAGGTTGAAGTGATTTGCCCAGGTTCACATACTTAAAAAGATCTGAGGCCCAATTTGACTAAAAATGGCCAAGGTGGTTGTATTTTAAATATTGTAATGACTGAAAATTTCTGAAAGACAGAGTTACTGAGTAAATTATAATCAATTTGGTTGATTAACAAGTAATCTACAAAATGGGCTCATTTGTTCCTCTTAATGATCAAAAAGAGCTAAACTATGGAGCCTTCAATAAGTATAAAGTCATTGGAAAAGGGGGTGCATATAATGGAGTATACATGATTAGTTAACAAGTAATAAGAGAATGAACATTACCTTGAGAGGAGGACTTATTCTAATGAGGGTCTAGGGGACAGACATGACTGTTCACTGGGTCAAAGACTTATTTATAACTATATTACCCCATCTACAGTAATCTAGACAAAAGGGGAAATCCATTTTTACTCAGACCTGTCTGAATAAAACACAAATCCATCATTTTGCCTAGACTAAAATTTCTTTTACCTTTTGAACAAATATGAGTTTTCCAGTTGGGTCTGTTTTGCCCACGATTTCATCTCATTACAAATCTTACATTTCAAAGGCTGCCTGAATAATCTATGGGGTCTGATTTCTAAATGAGGAAAAGGAAGGAGAAAAACATAATTCAATAATTGGCAATTAATATAAAAGAGAAACGATTATTTTCTCAAAACTGAAGCTGATAATCAGTTAAAGGCACTTGTAAATTTTCTAATCTGGGGTAAACAGACCTCAAATGTCTCAGTAGATCAGCTAATAAGAAATTGTGGGCTGTAGTCACAGATATCCATCAGTCATTCTGGCCATCTCTGTTCCTGGGTTCTCCCGAACCCAGAAAGGTCCAGTCTAACCAGCCTGCATCAGATCAGCCATTCTTTTTATCTGGAGGGTCAAGGCAGAATGATGCAGCATGGTGCAGTTAAAACAAATATAGGACCTGGAATCAGGACAGGAATTAGGTTGGAATTCTTTCTCCAACACTTCCTGTGACCCAGGCTGAGTAATTTAGCCTCTCTAGCCCTTTGTTTCCTAATCTGTAAAATGAGGATAATAATAGTTGGCTCAGATGAGAGAGTGGCTATGTATTGCTTTATAAGCCATGAAATGCTATGTAAATGACACTCTTATCATGAAGTGTTTGAGTTTCGGAGCCTCTCGGTGACCTTCGTCCTAGGCTTATAGAGACAGGGAAATCCTGTCCCCTTAGGAGCCCCAGCTTTGGCTGGGAGTGCCTGGGAGCATCCTGGTCATCGGCGCTCCTTCTCTCTATGTGTATACATGTATTATATGTGTGTGTGTACATGTGTGTATACATATGTGTACATGTGTATACAATGTGGAGTGGGACTAGGGCAGCAAGCTGCTGTGAAGACCCATCACTGTATGGAAAGTTAAAAGTAGGAGGTGGTCTCTAATCCACAGAGCAGGGACCAGCCACAGGAAAACCAGCAGTCAATCAATCAACAGACAAGTAGCTACCTGTTACATGCAGGGTGTTGGAAGCAAGAATTCAGAATCAAATAGAATCAGTCCCTTCCCTCGAGGAGCTCCCATTCTGTCAGGAGAGACAGCACACACATGTAGAAGGATAAAAATAAATACAAGATCATTTGGGGAGAGAAGGAACTGGGAGCCAGGGAGATGAGGCAGAAGCTAGGGTTTGAGCTGAAGTCAGAGTTAGAGATGCAGGGCAATCATGTTGAAAGAGAAGAACAGTCAGCTCAGAGGAAGAGACCAGAGCCTCCAGGTAGGATGACCCAGTTCAACTTTCACCTCAGGCATTTGCTCCCTGCTCCATTCTGGGCAAGTAATTTAGCTGTTGTCTTCCTCAGTTTCCTCAAACATAAAAAGGGGGATAAAAACAGCACCTCTGCCCTCAGATCATTGTGAGGATCAAATAATATGTTTAATGAGCTTGGCACAGCATCTCACACATAGATGCTTTAAAATGTTTATTTTAAAAATATTAAGGAATGAAACGTCAGAATTTATGCAATGAGTCTGAGCTCAGTAGAGCTCAGAGAATAAGAATGGAGCTCTCCAGGTAAATCTTGCCAAAGGCCTTTTGAGTCAAGATAAGAACTGATCTCCCAGTGTGGGAAGGGAATTGGACAAAGGATAGTGAGTGAACTGGAGTGGGGAAAGAAGGGCAGAGATCAGGGGAATTCCAGGAGGAGAGAAAGGTTGGAAGCAGGGCAATAAAGGAGGAGGGCATTTTGAATATCTGGCTAACCTGTGGATTCTGGACAACAGTAATTAATGACACTGTCAAGAAGAAGGGGAAGGGAATTGAAATAAGGATCACAGGATCTAGAAAGAGGGCCTTAGACATCCAGTGAAAGGTTTCTCTTTCTACTCTTGACCTCTTTTTGCCTGAGAAATTTTTACATGATTCTGGATATATAGCTATATAAAATAGGCATACAAACCAAACATTTCCTGATAATAAATCATCATTTTGCAACCCCTACATATAAAATGGGCATATAAACCAAACACTTCCTGATAATAAATCATGATTTTGCAACCCCTACATTAAGCTGTGAGACTCTCTATGAGGTCATGAGCCAAAATTTAAGAAATTATATGAAGAAAGAGAAGCATTTACAAGGGAAATGATTTGCCCAGTGTCATGTAGGTTATAGCTGAGCTAGGTTTTAAGCTGGGATCTCCTCCTAACTGTTGCTGTTGTTCATCCTTCATTCTTGAAGAGGGTGGTGTCTTCCTTGCACATAAATTGGATTTACGAGCAGGGCAAAGTCATCAGCCTTGCTCTCTCCTCCAGTCATTGAAGTCCAGTGGCAAGACAAAGGTCAAGAGGACTAGTGATGGCCCAGGACTCAGTGGGTGACTTTGACCTTTCTAAACGACCTCAATTTGTCAGAGGCCTGGATGTTCAATGACTAACTGCTAAAGAAGAGAGGAGATAAAAAGTGGCTCAACTAATCAACAGAAAGATAGCCTTCTGGGAGGGGAAGATCAGCAGAGTTCATGCCAGAACAGAAAACAATATTTATTTATACTCATCCTCAGCCATCCAAACAATGTGCCACAGAGGCTAGGGTTGGGGCCATTCGGTGAAAGCCAAATTGATTTGGGTTTAAAGGCTTCATCTGAAACACAATGGGCTTTTTGAAGCTATCTCTTCAGAGCTCTATTTCAAGAAATCAAAAATAAAAACCTTCACTGGACAAAAAGTAAACAATTACTAGAGGGGGAAGAAGCTGGGTCTGAAATCAGGGAAAGTGGGTTGGCATCTGGCCCTTCTGTGACTGAGCGGCCAGCCTCCTTGGGTCTCTTTTCTCATCTAGTAAATGGGGGGCCAGGCTGACCTAGATGGTGGCTAATGTGTCCTCCAAGTCTGGGACTCCAAGCTAGGGGAGAGCAGGGGAAATGTGTGGGAATTCTGGAAAGGGAACTCCAGATAGATGCAGGAGCCAACCTTGCTGATTCTGGTCACTCTCATGTCCCTAGGACAACACTTTAGCATGAATAAGTGTACCCACGAGTGCCCCCCACTGAGCAGAAGCACCCGCCAGTTACAGCACCGCCTCTTAAAAAACTACACCCAGACAGCGCCATCATGCCGGATACAAGCAGTCATGTAAGTACCTCTGGTCCCCCTCTGGACCTGACCTGGGAGCATCCGGGTTGGAGGGAACTCCAGGAACCTCCCCAGGGCCAGCCGATGAATCCTGGGGGACCTGGCCTGGCCCAGCCAGCCCTTCTGTAGAGCCCTGCGATTCTGTCACCTTCCCAGACCAAACTTCCAAGACCTTGTGGGAGAAGGTAGAAGTCGTCCTCTAGTTGTAGAGAAAGTGCTGGGTGAGGGTTTAAATTCTGCCTTTATGAGTGTATGCTGTGGGAACCACTTAAAATGAGAGGTCTGGTCCAGACGCCTTTGATGTCTGGAACCCCGGGCTGCACATGTGTGTCAGAGAGGTTCGGCCCAAGTCCAAGGGCTCCATAGGCTCTGGTTACTTACCGGTCTGGTGTTGGTATCAGCCTAAATTTCTTTCTATCCCACCACAGAACCAAGGGAGCACGGCTAAGTCTGAGGGATCCAAAGCCATTTGTCTTGTACAAGACAAGCAATCAAGTGGAACAGCCCTCATTCACCAAGAAACTGGGCCTTCTCTCCCATCTGCTCCCCATCCTGTTTTTGTTTTCAAAAAGCATTTCATTTTTCAATTCGAAAGCATTTATTTTGACTCCTTCCTATTCCCACTCCCCTCATTTTGGAAAGAGAAAAAAGAAAACCCTTGTAACAAATATTCTTAATCAAGCAAAACAAAGTCCCACATTGGCCATGAACAAAAAAAGGTATATATTCATCTTGAATCCCTCACTGGTCCAAGAAGTGTCCCACTTTGTTTTCACTGGAAGAGGTTTTTATAAGGTCTGGGGGAAGACCTTACAAACCTGGGAAAAGGAAAAGAATCACAAGCTTCATTTCATTGTCATTATCATTAACCTGAAGGGTATTGAGGGAAAGTCAGGCAAATTATATAAAAGTGAGTATTAAACTCTCTACTGACCTTCGAAGAAACATCTTTGTGTGTTTTCCCCCATCCCACAATACTGCTTCCCCTTACTCCCACCAAATTTCTTTTTAAATTTTTTTTCCCTCACCAAATTTCCCAAAATCATTCATTGTAGAGTGGGAGAAGGCAATGAAGTTTGAGTGACATGCCTAGGGTCACACAGCCAGTGTTTGAGGTCAGATTTGAATTTAGGTCCTCCTGACTCCAGGATCATTAATCTATCCACTGTGTTAACTAACTACTCCCCCCTCCAAAAAAAAGTCAGTCTTAAAAAAGGGAATATGGGGCAGCTGGTGGCAGAGAGCACCAGCCCTGAAGTCAGGAGGACCTGAGTTCAAATCTGGCCTCAGACAGGTAACACTTCCTAGCTGTGTGACCCTGGGCAAGTCATTTAACCCCAATTGCCTCAGAGAGAGAGAGAGAGAGAGAAAGAGAGAGAGACAGACAGACAGACAGACAGACAGACAGAAACAGAGAGAGGAGAGAGAATATGTACCAGCAGAACACCAGAGGCTAGAAAAGGAAAATTGAATAAAACAGAATTTACTGAGAGCTTACTATGTACAAAGCACAGTGCTAAGTGCTATGGGTAAAACAGCAAAACGAGAAAGTCTAGCCTCCAGAAGCTCATACCTTAATAGAAGCAGACGACACTTATAGGAGATGTCAGAGTCAGGGTCTATGGGTTTGAGTCATTGGGCCTTGAGCTATTTCCAGCTCATTCCCATTTTACCTACCAGTGTTTCCTAACAAATCTCCTGGAACCAAACCTTACAGCCTGTGGTTGCTTTAAATCTCCCTCCCACACCCATTTTTTCTTTTTAAATTTCAAGTAAGTGTTTAATAGTTTGAAGGAAAATATTCTTATTGCTGCCTTACCTAAAGTGACAGGGATTATTTATTCTGGGCCCAAAGCCAGACAGAACATCAGACTAAGGTTATTATGTTCATAAATCAAATATAAGCCAAGGATAGGGACTAGATTTAATTGAGATAGATAACTCCCAGACAAGGAAACTGTTGCCAGTGCAAGTGCAAGTTGCAAAACTGCAACATATAATCTTTTCTTAAAAATTATTTTTTATTTATTTCATTATTTTCCAATTACAAGAGAAAAAAACTTAATCATTTTTTTAAAATTCTGAGTTCCAAATTCTCTCCTTCTGTCCCACCTCTATCTCCTCTTGAAAAGGTAAATAATTTGATTTCAATTATACTTGTGAATCATGCAAAACATGTTTCCATGTTAGCCATGTGTAATATATAGTCTTAGAGTAAGCGTTTTTAACATTTTTGGGGGGGGGTTACAGTCCCATTTAGCAGTCTGTGAAGCTGATGGTCTCCTCACAATCTTGCTTTTAAATAACATCTAGGATTATAAAGGAAACCAATAATGTTGAAATAGTTAGCATTTTTTTTTAAATTCACAGACACCCCCCCATCCCTCCCTCAGGTTAAAAAAAAAATCTAAGATTTAGAATATCTTCCTTAAACCTTTAACCTTTTTAAAAGTTAAAAAAAAAAAAGCCCAACTGTATGAAGTATTTTGGGATTCTTGGGACAGTTGTTTTATTATTAGAAAATTTTTATTAAAATGAATACCTTATCAAGTCTCACATGGCCATTCCAGGGGTTTGGAGATACTCCTAAATAGTAAGTAGGTTATCTCTTTATTAACTGAGTCTGCAACCGTGGGAGGAACAAAAGCAACTTGGGATCCTGAGCCTGAGGCCCAAGCCCAGTCAAGATCCCCTGGGGAGATCACATCCTTTGTAAGAACCAGAAGTAAACTTTCCCACCTTGGCCAACTACATTATTTTTCCTGGGTCTGGCATTGGTCATAGCCCCACATATAGCACATATATGTATATATATATATGTATACACAAACACACACATATACACAGACACATATATATGTATATGTATATATACACATACATAACAACAGGTTCACTTCACTTCCATTCTCGCCATATTAGTGTCAACTGGCAATCACAGCATCACGGGACTCAGTGAGAAATGGACACACATGTGCATCACAAAGGGTTCCCAGTCTTTACAGAAGTTTACAGTTTTTATTGGAGGGAGGGGAGACCAGGAAGAGGTGGAACGTGGGAGGGGGAAAGCAGCAAAGGCGGGAGAAAGACAAGACCAGCCCCTGCCCCCTCCCCCCTCCCCCAGAGGAGCGGGGTGGGGGCCAAAGTCTCCCCTCGGGAAGAGAGGAGCTCCGCCTTTCTGCAAAGGGCCTGCAGCACAAGCATTCTCCAAGGGGCGGGTGTACAGGGTCCTCTGAGGTCCTTTCCACTCCCAAGCTCTCTCTTGATCATCGGCAGCCCTGTAAGGTACCAGACGCTTCTATTTTATCGTACGTACGGGAGGACCGCGGCTAAGAGGACCGAAAGAAGCTAGGTGGCGCCAGAGGGCACAGAGTGCCAGGCCCAAGGAGCTCGGGGCAAAGCACCTGTACAGAAACAGCCTCAGTTTCCCCAGCTGTAAAACCTGGGTAATAGGATAACCGACTTTCAAAGCAAGCGCTTCCTAAATGCTTGGTCCTCTCCCTGCCCCTTCAGAATGGGCCTCTGGTCACACGTTGGAAGTAGCATTCAAACCCTAATCTCTCCTAATTATTCCACTATGCTGCTCGGCTTCTGGGGTGAAGAGGAGAGGCCCGCAAACACACAAAGAGGCAGAGAGAGCTTCCACATATAGAAAGGCTTTCCCTGAGAAGACTATATGCAAGCGCCTTTTGCAGAGTTTGAGAAAATGCAAAAATAACTCTTTTTTTAAAAAAAATTGAATGCTGGAGGCAGCCATCGGCACAAGCCTTGAAGTCAGGAGCATCTGAGTTCAAATGAGGAACCTTTTCCATGAGGATTATTATTTATTGTGAACCAGTCACCCTAGCAAGAACAGGAGCTGCCATCTTCATTTTTTCAGACATAGGAAGGTAAAGGAAATAGAATTACTGAAAGCAGAATTTGGTGCACACGGTGAACCCTTACCCTTTCTGCTAAAGCCTCAAGCCACCGGGCTGGCTTCCTTACACAATCTCTCTGCACATGTGTTGGTCTTCCTACATGAATAAGATCTGGCTGAACAGTTCTTGGAGATGGCTTAGGCAGTGGGGAGAGGCTACCCTGAGTCATCTATATGCTTTCCTTTGGTACTTCTTATGACCAAGAGCTGGCACTTGTGATTATGGCTGGAGGAGGTTGTAGGGACCATCTGGGCCTAAGGGCCAAAACTAACTGCCCCTCCATAAGGTCAAAGTCTTGACCTCATAAACATCGAGTTCCAACTGTCTGAGCTACTCAAACCTTAACCCAATCATTACAATAATAAAAATAAATAATAGTAATTCTTTGTTCTTAAGATTTACAAGTGCTTTCCTCACATACAATGCTGAAAAATATCCCATTTTACAGATGGGAAAATAGGTTCAAAGTGAGGAAGTGATTTGCCCAGAGTCACACGGCCAAGTACTTTTTTTTTTTTTTTTTTTTGGCACAAAACCTATGATTTCATTACTATAACAAAGTCCTGTTGAGGCTACTTCTTGAACCAATGCAGATCAGGAATTTCTCTAGTTAGTCTTAGAAGGGGTGGTGGGCCCTGCAGGATGAATTGGCTTGCTACTGACGACACAGTCATTTTGTGTCAAAGGTGGGAATGGAATCAAAATTGGTCCTCTCTCCTTTCTACCATGATATCTCTCCTTAATAAATATTAGAACCAGGAGTTGGCCCCAGATCTCCTGGCACCAAGTCTAGCATTTTGTATTATTTATACTATATAATTATGTTTATAATTTATAATGTATGATTTATAATGAATATATATGAATAAATATAGTTTATAATAAATGTGAAATATCTGTGTTCTAAATTAGGGGCCTTCCTCCAAATACTGATATCCTGGAAATCAACATTGCCTGTCTTTTTCTCTTTCAGATTTACTACTATAAGAGACAGAACCTTATGTGCTGACCCAAATGAAAAATGGGTCCGAGATGCAATACAGTATCTGAACAATGTTTCTGCAGCTGCCGCTGCTGCTCAGAAACAAGCCCCGGGAAAGGAGAATGGCGGCATGTTTGAAAAACTCACAGGAGAGAACGGGCCTCCCACCACCCAGGTCCATGGTGGAGACAACACTGTTCCAGCTACTCTCCTGGTTCCAGAAGCTACCAGTGGCCCTGCCCCAACAACCGCCAGTCCTAGCCCAAGCCCAACTCCTGCCTTCCCAGAGGAAGAGATGGCCTTGGAGACCTCCCCAGGGCTGCCAACCAGCATAGCTAGTTCTTCAGTATCATTCCCCGGCCCTCTTCTGGTGGGGTTCACCTCATCCATGGTGGGGGGACCCAGCCCAGACCCTCTGCTGGCCTCCCAGGGGACTGAGGCTCTGTCTGCAACAATGACTCCGACTCTTGAGGGTTCGGATTTGGGCTCCCTGGCTTCGGGGAAGATGTCTGAGGAGACGCCTGCTATTTCTCACCCTCGGGAGGAGGGCTCGGGAAGGCTGAAGGACCCCTCGGAGCCGGGGGAGGAAAGGGATTTTTCGACTGAAAATCCCGTGATTAGTGAGGAGATGAGTACTGTTTTCACTCTCCCATACCCCTTCTCCAGCTTGGCCATCGACAATGCAACGCGTCCTTCCCCTGCCTCTGTCCCTGCCTCAGAAAGCCCTAGTTCAGGGTTGGTTGGGAGAACCAACCTACCGTCCCAAGCAGAGGCGCTTCCGCACGTCACAGCTGATCCCCAGAGGCTAGAACTGGCCCTCACACCCATCCCGGACTCTCCGCAGGCAGCCACCCGAAGGCAGGCTTTTGGTCTGCTGGCCTTCCTGGGTTTCCTTTTCTGCCTGGGAGTGGCCATGTTTGCCTACCAGAGTCTCCAGAGCTGTCCGCGTAGGATGGCGGGAGAAGTAGTGGAGGGGCTCCGTTATATACCCAGGAGCTGTGGGAGTAACTCTTATGTCCTGGTCCCCGTGTGAGCCTGCGCCCCTGCGAGAGCCTGTTCTGTCTGTGTCCAGACGCCCATCTTTGACTGAGTCAGCCACCCCATTGCTGCTCTGGCCCTGGCTGGGAGTGCCAACGGCCCTGCCCCAAACCTGAGGCAGGAGCCTGGGCTGCCCTGGAAACCCCCAAAGGGAATGGGGGGACACTCCCAGCTCCTTGTTCCTTTATAGGAGGCACGTCTATCCTGGAAGGTGCCCGAAGCTGGAAAATCCCTCGTGTGCCGCTGGCCGGTCCGAGGTTCCCCTTGCCCCAGATTCTTCCCTCTGATGAATAGCTATTTAATGAATGCCTCCCTCTCTCCCCATCCACCTCCACCACACACAGGTCCAGCTCTGGGCACTCGGGTTGGCTGATTTGCTCTCAGATTTTATCATTTCTCTGTACTTGTTTGGCTATGTGTATCCCATGTCACCCATCCCACCTCCCTGGCTAGCCGAGGTGCTATTCGACTCAGTCACCTGTACAGAAACCAAATCCCTAGCCCGGGTTCTCATTTCTTTGCATGAGGCAAATGTGGTATTTCCCGAGGGTGGATCGGCCCCCTCGAAGCCAGTGGGACATACTTGGAAAGGAAAGGAAAGAAGATTTTTGTTGAATCGGGATTTTTGTTGTTGTCTGTGGGGAGGGTGAGGGGTTATTTGTTGTTGGTGTTGATTTTATTTTATTTGCTTCTCTGGAATAATTTGGTCTCTGATATTGAAATCCCTGCCAGCCCTAGTGGCTGGCTCTTCTCCCTACTCAAAGAGGAATTTGGTCATGACTCTGGGGAAAGGATAGATGCTTCAGCAACCCCTGACCTTGATCCTTGTTTTGAGAGGACCTCCAGATAGTTTGGAAATGGCCCAGGGGTCAGAGTACAGGACACCCACTTCCCTGGCCTATTCATCGACTTCCAGAAGTCTTCCCCCTCCACCTCACACCCCAGCATTTCTCCCTGCTTCCTCTCAGCCTTTTAAACCACCGATGTGAAGAGGGCAGAGAAATGTACAGGTCTGGCCTTTGCCACTTCCTCACCAGCTGGGAGGTATCATGTCCTAGGAAAGGAGAGGGGAATGACCTCACCACCTTTCAGTGTTGCTAGACTTGGACAGGTATACCTTTGGTGGATACTTTGATTAACCCAGAGAATACCGCATTTCATTAGTGGTCTGCCCCAGCTCAATATTGAAAAATAGCTGGCCAATGACCTAATGAAAGTGATGAAAAGGGTGTCAAGGATCAACATTTTTAATTTGTCTCTCAAAGTCAGTGACTCCACCTAACTCCTCTCCTTGATCATTATGTCCTAAAATCACTAATCTCTCTCCTAAAACAAGGTTGTTGGAAGAACCAAAGCATGTAGTTATGTAGTTAGATGGGCAAAGGTCTGAACTAACTGGGTTTTTTTTTTGTTTGTTTTGTTTTTCTTTTTTCCCTGAATCTCCTTTGCCCAAGTAGAGAGAGACAGACAGAGGTAGGGGAAGTCCTAGGTAGGAAACTAACTTTCCAAGACAGTAACTGAGAGATGCCTAAATTTACACACATATGTGTATATATGTAATATATAATATATACATTTTTTAAACTGACCCAGTCTTGGTCAGTTTTCACCTTCTGAAAGACAGGCAATGGAACCATGGCCCTCTTTCACAACAGTCCTTAATATCAATTCCATTGAATTTCTTTGCCTGCAGCTCTTCCCCTGTGTTTGTCCTCCAAGAAGGCCCTTGGTCCTCCCTCCTTGGGCTTCAGAGGCTGTCATTTTACCCCAAGCCCAGAGGCAAAGCTCCCATATTTGGAACACAGTTTAATTCTCAGAAGATGAAATATGTGGGTCTTAACTTTGATTTGGGGTGGTCGCCATAGTTCTACAGCCAGTGACCAACCCTAGCTGATCTGCCTGGTTTGAGCCTCTTGAAAGAAAGTCTTTCAGGGAAAAGCCAGTAAGGAAGATGATGAACTTATTTGGGGAAGAGGGTGGAAAAAGAGCATTAGAAGTCATTTTTAATGGATTTACTGCAGATTCTCTGAAAGCAGTTTTGTGGGAAGCATTCAGAGACCTGGGAAGTGAGGTCTCCTACCTTGTAAGAGGGTGGGAGAAGTTGGGATTAGAAGGAGATTCTAAGGGCAGCTAATCCCCTCTCTGGGGACCATCCACACACAACTACCCCAGACCAATAACCAGTGGATAAAGATTCTGTCCATTCCAGAGGGAAGAGGCACTTGACAGGCGTTGACTCCTTTCCTCTCCTCATCACTCATTGCCAGTATCTGTAACATTTTGTATTTTAGTAAGAAAAAGAAGCATTAAAAGTCCTGTGAAACAAATGTTGTTGGTTTTTTTTTTAAACAAAAGTCTCAGAGAGTGACTTACCCCACTATCCCATCCCAACTGGTCATACTAGGAGGAGATTTGCGGGGAGATGCTAATATCCTGGATAAAGGAGGAGAATCCTCACAAGGACTCCAAAACTTCTCTTACCTCCTTGCATTCTTACCTTGGCTCTGCTTTCAGCTTGCTATCTGACCTAGGGAACATCCTTCTCCTCTCTGGATCTTAGTTTCTGTCTCTGAAAATGGAAGAGGTGATCTCTAAGTCTTCCCAGCTCACTCTCTGGTCTTTTACAATAAAAAGGTTTTTTTAATTGATATATTTTTTTCTATCACTTCTGTTTCCCATTGCATTTCTCTCCTCTCTCCCTTTCCGAGAATCATTCCTTATCAAACATAATAACGATGATAATAGACAAAAAAAGCTAGTTCAGCCCAACTAACCAACATATGGAAAAAGTCTGATTGGAGTATTCCCTCTTTGTTTTGCTGCACTCTAAAAAGAAGGTGAGGGGCCTTTTAATCTCTCTTCTTGGAGATCAAGCTTAGTCATCATAATTTTGCAATATTCAGTTTTAATGTCTCCCTCAGATCTTGCTAATTGGTAATTCATCTTTTTTTAAAAATCCCTTCTCTGCACATTGTGGGAGAGTGTCAAAGATGGGGGTACAATTAGCCGAGTTTCTGAGGTGAGACAGCAGAGGTGAGACCCTCCAGAGGTGAGTTTAGAGGTCTTAGATGAAATACAGGACCTGACAAAATTTCTTATGTCACTCACAACTCTAACAGGCATTGTTTCCATTTGTAACTTCCAGTCTGACCCCTGAGGCTGTCACTTCCTGATTTGTGTCTCTAGTCCCGCTTCCTCCTCTCCAAGCTGCTAGTGAATATTTAGGCAGTAGCTACAACAATGAACATCCCATCCTCCACTTCTCTATACATTCCCAGAAGGCAGAGTCCAGAGAAACTATTCATAAATTCAGGAAGACATAATTAAAGGGAATTTCTAATTTGGTTTAAAGCAAACCCTCCCTTCTCGGTCTTTCCAAAACACGCTAGGCAATATACTTTTAGAACAGAACCTCCTTTCCCTCTTCCAACAAAGTAAGAGTTCAGTCTCATGCTTTCCCAAATAAATAATGATACACAGCTGCAGAGACTCTTGAAAAGGGCAACTGAATCATGCAAACCCATTTTGGCAGGATCTAACCCTGGCAGCCTGTACCAGCTTTCAGTGTCCAGAGCCCAGAGGCAGCCTGCCTTTTTAACTCCTTCCAGGCAAACCTCACTAATCTCAACTAGCTCACAAGAGGCTAGTGTGAATCAATGAAAAATCTGAATTAAAGAACATTTGCAAAGAAAATCTGAGTCTGTACTTTCAAGGCCAGGGTAACACTATGAGAGAGAAATATTAACATGTTCTATTGCCTCCTTAAGCAGGTAAGACTCATTTGGCACTAACAGTGTTGTTATATAAAGGCATATTGCTAAAGTCCTTCGAAGTTTTTCCTTTAAAGTAGGATATATATACTGTTGTTTATTTAATTAACAGAATTATAGCCCTGGAAGGGATCTCAAGAACATCTAATCTATAATATCCGAGAGCCCATTTTATGACATCCCCAACAAGTGATTATCCAGACTTTACTTGAAGGCTAAGAAATTATTAAGTGTTAGGGGAAGCAATGTGGAATAGTAGAGAGAGAACTGACCTTAGCTACAGAAAGACCTGAGTTCCACTTCTGCCTCAGACACATACAGGCTGTAGGACTCTGTAGAATGAATTACCTCACTTCTCAGTACTCAAGGACAATGGTGTCAAATAGAAACAGATTTTCTGAGAATGCATACTAACTTAGAAAACTGCCAAATAACATCACCTGTGTTGTATTTTTATTTACTTTATCAATCATTTTCTAATTTTATCTTAAGCTGGTTCTGTGCACCTGAGAGTTTTGTGGGATGTATGAGTCAGACAGCTCTGCTCCAGGCAATTCTAAAACTATCCATTCAGGAGAGAAGGTACTATCTGGTAGAATTTCTTCACACAGGATCTTCCCAAACCAGTGAAATCTTAGGCCTAGAAGCCAGCCCCAATTTTTAGGAAATTTTTTTCTCATATCAAGCCTAAATTGATTTCCCAATTGCTTATAGTTCTGCCCTCTAAAACCAATCAGAACAAATCTAATTGCAGCCCTTTAAATACTTAAGACCAATTATGTTATGTGAATGTTATGGAATATTATTGTTCTGTAAGAAACAACCAGCAGGACGATTTCAGAGAGGCCTGGAGAGATCTACATGAACTGATGCTGAGTGAAATGAGCAGAACCAGAAGATCATTGTACACGGCAACATCAAGATTATACGATGATCAATTCTGTTGGTTGTGGCTCTTCTCAACAATGAGATGACTCAGATCAGTTCCAATGATCTTGTGATAAAGAGAGCCATCTACACCCAGAGAGAGGACTATGGGGACTGAATATGGATCACAACATAGCATTCTCACTCTTTTTGTTGTTTGCTTACATTTTGTTTTCTCAGTTTTTTTCCTTCTTTATCCAATTTTTCTTGTGTAGCAAGATAATTGTATAAAATGTATACATATATTGGATTTAACATGTATTTTAACATATTTAGCATGTATTGGGTTACCTGCCATCTAGGGGAGGGAGTGGGGGGAAGAAAGGGAAAATTTGGAAAGCAAGGTTTTGCAAGGGTCAATCTTGGAAAATTACTCATGCATATATTTTATAAAAAAAATTTTAATTAAAAAAATTGGTCTGGAGAAGGAAAAAAAAAAGAATTCACAATGAAATAGAAGGAAGATGCTATTAAGAGGGAAGATGCCATTAAGCTTGGCAAGTGGGATAGGGATGTCATTGACTGGTGGGCTAAATTCCCAATGAGGTTTAGTGGGAATTTACAGTACAAATAGGTCTTTTATAAGGGAAATATAGCCTTGAAGTTGACATCAAGACTTGGCCTTCTGATTGGATACAGTAATTGTGAAGTTCTGATGATTTTGTCAATGCAAAGTAATGGCCAAGGAACAAAAGGCCTCCTTAAGAACAAAGACCCAATTAAGGCCCAAGTGATACTATCAGTGCTCCTCCCTGCTTGCCTCTAGGAGCAGTTAGGCTTCTAGACTTTATAATTCAATTTTCTCTCCACATGGCACTCTCTGCAGTCTTGCTCCTATCAAAAATCTATTGTTCCATCCGCATCCATGCCAGAATTTCAACGGAAGTGGGCAAGGGCATTAGAAGCAAGATCCAGCTCAAGCTAGAAGGTAAGATCTCAGGATGGGGACCTCAGGTGTGGATCAGCCCAATCTAATGGAGAACAAATATCTGAAGAGTAGGAAAGCATGACATTCTAATTCTAATATTACTAGGATGTTTAAGAAAAGTGGCACATAGTAGGTATTAACAATATTTCTTTCTTTCTTTCTTTCTTTTTTTTTTTTTTTTGAGGCAGCTTAGGCAATTGAGGTTAAGTGACTTGCCCAGGGGTCCACACAGCTAGGAAGTGTAAAATGTCTGAGACCAGATTTGAGCTCAGGTCCTCCTGACTTCAGGGCTGGTGCTCTATGCACTGTGCCCCCTAGCTGCCTCCTATTAACAATATTTCTGTCACATGTGCTCCCTGTCTATTGTTAACTCTCAAGTCCTTCATCCAGTCCCTGAATGGAACAACTTTGAAGCCTCTCTGGATGACTTCAAGATGTGATTTGCTTTCTCCATAGAAAGCAGCCTACCTCTTCATTAGATTCCTAGAAATTGTGAATTAGAGAACCCAGAATTAATGAGTGTCTAGCGATGTTAGATGCCACTTTATAAAACTGACTTGGAAGTGATAATGATCTTTTTAACAGACAAATAAATAAGCTAATGTATCCTATGATTTTTGTTATCTGATCATCCCAGTAGCCACTGGGACTTTGTCCAACTGTATGTGGTTCCATGTCACTATATGTGCCATGATTTGTGGCTAAGCCATCAAGCAGTGAAGAGATTATAATCCTTATTTTCCAAATGAGTAAACTGAGGCCCAGAATAGGGAAAGCACTTTTTCATGGTCCCATGATTAGTTAATAGTGCAGTCTAAAATCCAGTTCCCTATGTCTCCTAACAAGAAGACAAAGCATTTTCCCCATTATACCATGCTTTAAGGAAATATCTGATCCCTTCCCAGAGTTCTATGATTCTGTGATCAGGTCTGGGAAGTGTTAACAATGAGAAATATTATAGATTGAGAGTTGAAAGGGATCTTAGAGAACATCTATTCTAAACCTTTCATTTTGCAAATGAGGAAACTAAATCTCAGAGTTAGGAAAACACTTGCCCAAAGGTAAACGAGTAGTAAATAGTAGTTATAAGATTTGAACCTGGTTCCTTTGGTTCTAAGGTCAGTGCTTTTTTCCCTTTAATACAGCATATATATATATATATATATATATATACATATATATATATATATATATACACTAAGGGAGAAATAGGGTTTAGAATTGGACTGAATGAAAAGAGATAAAGTAAAGCAGAAGAAGAAAAGATAAAATAGGATGGTTTGGCTTTAGAAAGAATATGATGGAATGATATGGGAAAAGGTGAATTTCCAGTTACTTTAGACAGGCAAAAATGGGAGCAATGAAGACTGAAGGAAAGGGGTTTTTCCCCTTAATAGCATCTTCCTCCTGTTTAATCGTGAATTCTTCTTAACTCTTGTCTTCCCCTTGTTAATTGCTAAGTTAGAATAGCTAGGTTAAAGAGAAGAGTCAGAGAAAGAGTAAGAAGAAAGATTAAGCTCTAGGACTAAAAATTCTGGCAGCATAGAGCCTAAACTGCTCCCTATCCCACTCTATCACCTATCAAAAGCCAACATTGCTATCTATCCTGTCTCATATCACATTGGGATGTTGAAGGCAGCTGATTTCCTATTCAAGAAGGAACAAATAATTTGTTCTTCAATCTCTCCCTGGAGTTTAGACTTCCCTATATAAACAGCTTTCTTTACCCACCCAATGTCCCTGAATCCCCCTACCTCAAGTCATAATCTCTGTCCTTGGAATCTGAGTCCTAAATCACTTCCAATTATGCAGCATCCCAGACCAAAGGTTCTATTGCATGTCTCTCATTCCAGCCCCACAAACTATCTCTTTTCCACATCTCACCCAAGCACCAGATAATCTTGCAAACCCAAAGGCTCTCATGGGTGCTCTATGAGTCAAAGTTGGGGGGTAATTCTCATCTTTTCTGGAAAATCTCTTCTGACACATTCTAGCTGCTTTCTCTGTGGTTAATAGGGATTTTTCTCATTTCCCCATCCTTTAAACTTGTTCTTCTGAATCTATGACATTCAAGGCAACTTCTCTACAAAATCACAGAGAATTTTAGAACTGGAAACAGTTCCAGAGTCCGTGGCGTATATTGAACTCCACGAAGAAAAATCTTGTTTACTACAAACTTAGTCATCTAGCCTTCATCTAAAGTCTTCTACTGAGTGGGAACTCACTACTTCCCAACTCATTCTACTTTTGGATAGTTTTAATTGTTTGAAAGTACTTCCTGCAATTAAGCCTAAATTTGTTTCTCAGCAACTTTTGTCCATTTCTTCTCCTTCTGACCTTTTGGCCCAAACAGAGCCAAATCTAATCTTCCTTTTTCATAAAAGCCCATCAAATATTTGAAGAAGGTAACATAGCCCTCTTAAATCTTAGATTAAGCATTCCTTTATGGCATAGTCTATATCCATCAGCATCTGGGATGCCTTCTTCTGGTTGCTCTTAAATTTGTAAATATCTTATTAAAGATGTGACGCTCAGAATTTAGACTATTATAGGATCTTAGGTATAGAGCTGGAAGGGACTTAGAGGCCACTGAGTGCAATCCTCTCATTTTAAAGATGACAGAACTGAGAAATAAAGAGCTTAGGTGACTTGTTCAGGATCTAAAAGCTAGTAAATGCCTGAGCTGAAATTTGAATGAGTAAAATGAAGGATCACAGATTTGTTCTAATCAAAGCAAAGTATAATTGAACTCTCAGTTCCTATATTTTTGGATACTATATGTCTCTTAATACAACCTAAGACAAAGCTGCCAGAATTATTTTTTTAAAATAATATTTTATTTTTATCCAATTATTTGTAAAAATAATTTTTAACATTTGTTTTTGCTTTTTTTTAAAGTTTTGAGTTCCCAATTCTTTCCCTCCTCTTTCCTTTCCCTTGACCCTGACACAGTAAGCAATCTGATATGGATTATACATTTGTAATCATGTAAAAACATTTTCATGTTAGTCTATTTTGTACAAGAACACTTTAAGAGAGACAGACAGAAAGAGAAAGAAAGAGAGAGCGGGAAAGAAAGAGAGAGAGAAAGAGAGAGGGAGAAGAGAAGAGAGAGATAATAGTATTCCAATGTACTTGATTTCCTTGGTAATCCTAAATATTTTATTTTATAAATTTAAAAATATGATTTTGAGAAGGGGTCTATAGCCTTCACCATACTGTACAAGAGGTCCATAAGTCAAAAAAGGTTAAGATCCCTGCTTTAGGCAAAACATTTTACAACTCTGTATCTTAATTTTCTTTCCTATTAAAGTAGATGTGATATGGTCATAGTTGTCCCCAGTGGATCTCCCAATATTGTGAGGAATAACTTGTCTAATACAAGTAGAAATACTTTGTATAATGTCATAGCATCTAGAATGGAGGGGCTAGAAGTCTTTTAATAGAGAACCTTCTTTGTTCATTTAGTCCAAATTCCTCACTTTATAGAAAAGGAAATAGAGACACTCAGAGCATGTTATTATCAGTTTTGTTCCACTGCTAGTGAATGGAATAAGACAAAACAGGATGTGAATTTTAGGCTCCCTTTTATCCTTAACATTCTCACACTATGCTGGAACAGCTAGGGCCAGCTATCTTCAGGAAAGTGATTAAGCAACCCTTTGGATGCAATGAAGTATCCATGTTCCAAATGCATACTGGGCACTTAAAACTCCCTTGAGATTGTCTGAATATGAAACTGGACTGGGGGGTGTGTGGTTGAGTAGAATATCTCTTCACTGAGGACCCTCCAAATGTCTTCTCTTGATCTCCCCTCCTCTCTCCTTACCAATGTTTGATTGGCACAGAGATGGATCCAAATTCCTCTACATAATGTGCTTTAATTGTAGTGACCCATTCCAGACTTCACTAGCATACAGAACCCTATTCTGGGTGCTATGGGGCCAGAGGAGTGAGGAGGATACAAAGAGACTAAAAGATAAGATTTTTATCCTCAAGATCCACAACTTTAGAGCTCAAAGACTCAGAGAATTGAAATAAATTGCCCAATAGTATAGTAAATCCATGTATTTTGAACTCAAGTCCTAAAATAAATAAACATTCATAAAACAACTGATGGAATCACAAATTCACTGAGAGTAAGAGCTTAAAGGGACCTTAGAGTTGATATAGTCCAATCCCTTCATTCAACAGATGGGAAAATGGAGAGAAAGGGACAATGTCTTACTCAAACTCACACAACTAGTAGAGTTGGGACCCAATTCCAGGCTTAGTGTTCCTTCCACAGCCGTGTTTTATAGATTATGGTAAAAGCTCAGACAAGTCAGAGCTATCAGGGACAGCTTTTAATAAATGGGGGGGGAGGGTAGAGGAGAGGAGGGAAGGATGAAAATGAACAGTAGGAACAAGCAGATTGTTTTCATTGGCATTTCTTCTTTTATCTCCAGTCTTTTCCAAAAAACTACTTCCTTTTCTACTACCTATAAATGGAATTTCTGCTTTTATTTCTTCCTAATGAGTTTTGTTGATAATATATATATATACTATATATATATAAATACTGATAATTTATATGGATTTGTTTGATATCTTGAAATTTTGATAAAGTAATTATCTTAAATAACTTTTAGTTGAATCTTTAAGGCTAAATACACCATCATGTCATCTGCCTATAATGATCTTTTTATTTCTTTGTTGCCTTCCCTTGTTCCTTCAATGTCTTTGTCTTGTCTTGTTACTTTTGTCAGCATTTCTAGCAACACATCATATAATAGTAGTAACAATGGACAATTCTATTTTACCTACACTTATATTGAAAAGGTCACTAGTTTAATCCCCTAATTTATAATGTTAGTTCTTAGTTTAGATAGATACTACTTAATGTGTTAAAGAAACATCCATTTATTCTGATGTTTTCCAATATTTTAAACAGAAGTGTGTGTCTTATTTTGTCAAAAGTTTTTTCTACATCTTTTAGTGTAATCATATGATTTGATTATTGATGTTCTTGATGGGGTGCATGGAGTGCAACTTCTAGGGGAAATATAGCAGTAATCCTGAAGTCTCCTGGCATTAGGAATATAATAATATAGTTATATATTTCTTTCCTAGACTTTCCTAGAAAATATAGCAGTAATCCTGAGGCCCCATGAGTTAAGAGTGCTATTGTTCTAGCAATCTGTCTTCCAATGATTTTTAAATCTCCTGGCCTTAGGAATAATATAGGAATACTATAATTTTACAAACATTGCTGACTGTCAGATAGACAATCTGTTGATCAGTGATCACCCCTCAAATCTATCTGTAAGCCATACAATTAGCAAATAAGTAACATGAATCTTTGGTCTTTCTAACTTTGTCCTATAAATTTATCTTCTTACTCCTGGTTCTTTGTTAAATTCTTTTAGAACTTAGCCCACTTCAATTGGCATTACAATTATGATAAACTTTGCCCCTTGACTTGAAGATGGGTTCAAACCTGTAAATTCTTTTTGAGATACCTCAAAACACCTGTCTGCAACTCAAAGTCTCTTTTGAATCTCAATTTTTTATTAAAAATATATTCATTTATATTTATAATTTTCCTTATGTTGAGCCAGCCTTTCATTTCTGGTATAAATCTAACCAGTCATAATATATTTTATTTGTGATAAGTTATCGTAGCCTCTTTGCTAATATAGATAAAACTTTTGCATCAGTATTTATTAGGGATATTGGTTTATAGTTTTGCATGGTGTATAGTTTTCTCTTTTAAAAAATTTTCCCTGGTTCAAGTATCAAAAAATATTTACATCATAGAAAGAATTTGGTAGGATCTCTTCATATTTTTGCAAAAAGTTTGTGTAATATTGGAATCAATTGTTCCTTGAATGTTTGAAAGAATTCGTTTGCAAATCAATATGGTCCTCTATATTTTTCCCTTTGGGAATGCAATTTCTTTTTCTGGAACTGAGTTGTTTAAATTTTCTATTTCTTTTTCTGTTGAACTGAATATTTTATATTTTTGTAAATATCCATTTCATTTAAGTTTGTCAGTTTCATTGCTACATAGTGAGACAAGATAGTTCCTAATAATACTTATTTCTTCATTTTTTAATTTCTTTTCTATTTTGACACTGATAATTTGGCTTTTCTCTTTTTAAAAAAATCAGTTAATTGTTTACACATATTTTTAAACAGCTTAATTTTATTTATGAATTCAATTTTTTAAAACTTTTTAATCTCTTCTTTGAATCCCAGGATTTCTATTTTCATGTATAGAGTTTTTAATTTGTTGGTTTTCTTTTTTTTTTTTTAAGTTGCATGCTCAATTTGTTGATATCATTCTCTTTTGTTAATGAAAGAATTTAGAGATATAAAATTTCCTCAAAGGACTGCTTTAATTGTATCCCCACAATTTTAGCATGTTATTTAATAGTTGTCATTAGTTCTAGGGAAATTATTTATCTTTTAATATTATTTAATTTTTGATCTACCAATCTCTAGATTTGAGTTATTTATTCACTAATTAATTTTAATTATTTATTCAGTGGTCCTTTATTGCATATGTAATTTTTATTGCATTCTTTTCTGTAAAGGATATGTTTTGCTTCTGTTTCTGAGACTTTTGTGCATTTACCATCAACTTTTGTAAATGTGGTATAAAGTTAAGGAACATGTCTATTTTTTTCCGATATGCACCAGGGTACTAATAACTGCCACTTAATAAATGGTGGGGTGGGGAGTGGGAATACAACTAATAAAGTCTTGAGCCAAAGACAGAGAAAAGAGACACTGCCTAATACCTTAGAGAACTTTAGAATTCAAAGGGAAAGATGCTCTGGGAGACAGAGTAAGATAAAACATATTAGAATTAAAAAGTCACTTCTAGAGATTTACATGAACTGATGTTTAGTAAAGAGAGTAGAACCAAGAGAACATCATACACAGCAATAGTGTGGCCCAGAACCAACAGAGAGCATGATTGATGGTCAGTCAAGATCTACTCCTACAAGAACCCCCCACAGATCCTCTGGGATTTATCCTCTCTCTAGGAGGAAGACTGTTGTACATCATGACATCAGATGTCAAGGGAAGAAAAGAATTAACGTCAAAACACCTGCAAGCACTTTGAAATCAGAAAAGCAAATGCAAAGACCTGGGGGAGGGATTCTCTGGAGCCCTTCCAAACCACCAATCTGTAGCTGCAGGAAACCCCATAGCTGAGGCTTTGCCCACTGCAGCTGATGCTGCCAGCAAGAATCACCCCTTCCCCCAGAAACCACCTCAAAACCAAGCAGTCTTGGAAGGGAAAAGTTCAGGTTAAAACTCAGGAGAATCACAGTCACTGATAAGTCACTCCCAGAAAAGCCAAGCAGAACCACAATCAGAAGAAAAGAGAAAATGAGACAAGTTGATTGGAAGTGGAAGGGAAGAAGGCAATATCATTGAAGGGAAAGACAGAGGAGTGATTGCATCAAACAGTTTACAGGAGGGAGTTTGCCTATCACTGATACTTGCTCCAGATCACAGGAAGGTAAACCTGCTCAAGATCACCACTGGCAGGGAGACCTGTTCCAGATCACAGGCAGGGAGACCAGCACAGAGACCTGCTCCAGATCACCACTGGCATGGAGACCTGCTCCAGATCACCACTGGCAGGGAGACCTGCTCCAGATCATGGGCACAGAGAAATACAAGGTTCTCTATGCTCAGGATTCTTCCGCAGACTGATAATGTGTTATTTTCAGGGCTCATATTTTAGCTGAGTAAAACCTACTGAGTGAATGTTACTCGAAGCAGATTTTTCTCAAGAGACCAATCAATCACTGCAAGTGTGGTAATTGCTAAACCAAACTTCACTGACACTGACATTGACAGCAAGTCTTATCTCTTCCTCATTGCCTTGAGGAACATCAAGGGCAATGAAGAGCTGCTATATGACTATAGTCTATATGATTACAGTAGAGCTTCTTGGGAAACTCACAGATTCCCGGCTTCACTAGACAAAGTCCCCTCAAAGGGAATCAGGGACTTTTTTTTTTGGGGGGGGGAAGAGCTTTATAGCTAATCTTAATAGATTGGTTTTGAATCTATTAAATCTATTTAAATCGGGGGGCGGAGCCAAGATGGCGAACTGCGAACAGCTTTCTCTCTGAACTCCCTTCAACATTCCCCTAACCCAGACAAAGTAAACTTTAAAACTGGTTTCCGAGTGAGGTCCTCGCCAAGCATTTGGACTACAACGCACTTCTATAAAAGATCTACCGTGAA
>JAJPUD010003438.1:49297-62700 GCA_023553655.1 Myrmecobius fasciatus
CATTTCTTGCAAATTAAGACAACTCTGAGGTACCACTACACACCTGTCAGATTGGCTAAATGACAGGAAAAGATAATGATGAATGTTGGAGGGGATGTGGGAAAACTGGGACACTAATACATTGTTGGTGGAACTGTGAACGGATCCAACCATTCTGGAGAGCAATTTGGAGCTATGCTCAAAAAGTGATCAAACTGTGCATACCCTTTGACCCAGCAGTGTTTCTATTGGGCTTATATCCCAAAGAGATCTTAAAGGAAGGAAAGGGCCCCACATGTGCAAGAATGTTTGTGGCAGCCCCCTTTGTAGTGGCTAGAAACTGGAAACTGAATGGATGCCCATCAATTGGAGAGTGGCTGAATAAATTATGGTATATGAATGTTATGGAATATTATTGTTCTGTAAGAAACGACCAGCAGGACGATTTCAGAGAGGCCTGGAGAGACTTGCATGAACTGATGCTGAGTGAAACGAGCAGAACCAGGAGATCATCATGCACAGCAACAACAGTATTACATGATGATCAATTCTGATGGACATGGCTCTCTGCAACAAAGAATTGTCTCAAACCAGTTCCAATTGTTCACTGAAGAAAACCATATACACCCAGAGAGAGGGCTATGAAATATGGACCACAACGTAACATTTTCATGTTCTCTATTGAGGTTTGCTTGCATTGTGTTTCCTTTCTCTGATTTTCTTTTTTTTTTCTTGTAGATAGGATTTTTCTTGCACAACTTGTCAAGTATTTCAACATTATTAACATGTAGTGGACTTCCTGCCATCTAGGGGAGAGGAGGGGACTGGGGGTAAAAGTTGTAATGGAAAGCTTTGTAGGGATGGTGCTGGGGAACTACCCATGCATATGTTGTACAAATAAAAAGCTTTAATAAAAAAATAAATTAATAAAAATAAATAAATAAATATGCATTTCTTTACGAATCATGTTGGGAGAGAACAATCAGAACAAAAAAGAAAAGACCATGAGAGAAAAACAACAACAACCACCAAAGTGAGTATAGAATGTGTTGATTTACATTCAATCACCATAGTTCTCTTTCTGAATGCAGATAGCATTGTTTATCCAAAGTTTATTGGGATTGCCTTGGATCACTGAACTGCTAAGAACCAAGTCTTTCACAGTTGATCATTGCACAATCTTTCTATTGCACAATGTATTCCTGGTTCTACTTGTTTTGTTTAGCATCAATTCAACAAATAACATTGTTAATGTTTCATTATGAACTAGTCTCTTCACTTTCTCTCCTTCCCCCAAACTTTTGCTTTTGAAAGTTTCTCTCAGACTGCCCCCATTTAAGGGACCAACACCCTCCCCATAGCTGCTCACTTAACCAGAAATGGGCAGGAAGAAGTCTCCAAATTTCATCCCCCTTCCCAGAGCAGGGCTTTCTATAAATTTTGGCTCTCAGAATGTGAACACTAAATTTGTTCAAAAAAAATTACTTAGATTAGATAGATAAATATAGATATATAAATATAAGTTGCTAACTTCTTATAGAAGAAATTCAAGACAGCACTTTATTTATTTATTTGAAAACAAAGTTCTCTAGTGGGACCAGAAATCTTCCTATCTTTCCTCCATCATCCCTACATACCTGGTTTTTTGTTGGCTGTTTTTTTGTTATTGTTGTTATTGATGTTGTTGTTTTAATTTTTTTTTTGGCTGGGTAGAAACAGCAAGATTTGCTTCTACATTCTATCAGCTTTTCGTGAATATATTGCTATGAATTGAAACAAAAGTCTCTGACATTGAGAAAAATAGGATCCCAACCTCTGATGGGTCACTGAAGATTCAAGCAAGGCCTCAGGCTCAGGGCAAAAAGAAGGATGAGATTTTTCAATTTAGTTGAAATGGATTATCTCTCTCCCAGAGCAGAGCTGATCAATCATTTCAGTTTGTGGCCAGGGGACAGGAGCAAGCCATGAGTTTGGCAGCCTGTCACACTGGCTACAGAGAAACTTGCAACAAGAAGGATGCATACAAGGCTTTCTCCCTGTCTTTTCTGTTCCCCTAGGGTTTGTGTTGGTGCTACCTAAGGAATGTCTTCTCCAAAACTTCCTTTTTGTCAGGGTGATGGAGAATCAATCACGTGTGTGTGTGTGTGTGTGTGTGTGTGTGTGTGTGTGTGTGTGAATGTGGTTATATATCTTTGTTGTATTTGCTTCTGATTTAGCTATGAATTTTAAAAACCAACTTTAAGAGCATTTATCTTTGTAAAAAAAAAAGCAAACAAACAAAAAGGATGGAAAAAATTTAAATATTTATTGCCTCCAAAAGAAACCACTTCTTGCCTGGCTCAACTCCTGCCCTCATAGTAGATTTCATCATAAACATATTGTTATCTCCTCAATGACACTATCTTCCAAAGTGGTATAACTACTCCCACCTCAGCTAAATATAGAGATGGTCACACCCATTATCACACCATTACCCACAAGTTTTGTACTTCCTTATTCAACAACTTTGAAATCCCTTCATCTGATCATAATCTTTTGTCCTTCCATCTTTTCTTCTGCCTTATGACTCCCAACCTTGTTCTTCATTTTTATAATAACTTCTATTCTCTCCCTCAGTTCTTTTACAATCAGGTCAATATATCTGCACAGGTTACACACATTTTTTGCTATCTCAACTCCTTGGTAAATCGATGCACAATTCCAAACCCTAATTCTAGATTACTCCCTCTATGTGGCTCCTTTTACCCTATTCATATGCTGCTGAAAGGAGCAAAAGGAAATCATGAAATGATGCTAATTAGGCCAACTACAAATTTATGCAATCTAATATCAAATGGTCTTTTACTATAGTAAGATAGACATTCTATTCCTCCCTAATTTATCCACTATTCCACACTTGACAACAGATATTCCAAACCTTTTATTCTTCCTCAAACTTTCCATAGCACCTTTTCTCTTCATCCTCTCAGTTGTGCATCTCATTCCTTGCCAGAGAGAGAGACAGACAGAGATAGAGACAGAGATAGACATAGAAAAAGAGAAAAACTATTCACTAGAATCTCCCTTTTCCTCCCCTCTTCCTCATCTCACATCTTCCAGACAACTTCCCTGATTTTCTTCTTTATTATCATCACAGATGAAGATGTGGCCCTTCTCTTTGCTCACCCCTCAACATATACCCTTACTCTCATCCTCTCCTAATTTTTTGTACTAATTTCTTCCGCCATCACTACCATCTTATATATATATAGAGAGAGAGAGAGACAAATATATAGTTAGATATACATATACATATGTATATAATAATCTATAAATATGTCTATAATACACATTTATATCCCCCTCTCATCTTCAATTTCCCCTGTTTTCTGGTTCCTTCCCTACTTCTTACAAATATGTTTATATCTTTTCCATCTTTAAAACCCCTTCTTTAATTCTACCATCCTATCTAACTATCATCTTACACTTCTACTTCCCTTTCTGGCTAAACTCTATAAGAAAGCCAATTACAAAGGATTCATTCTGGAAAATGCTATCCAATTCTAGAACAAAAACTGATGAACTCTGAATGTTGATTGATGCTTATTTTTTCACTTTCTTTATTTTTTTAAAAATCAATATGGCTAATATGGGAATATGTTTGACATGATTTCACATGTAAAATGGATATCATATTGCTTGCCTTCTCAATGGATAGGGAAGGGATGAAGGGAAGGAGAGAATTTGGAAGACAGAATTTTAAAAGAATGTTGAAAATAATAAAAAGATAAAAAAAAAAAGAAATGAAACTGGGGGAGGGAGGAGTCAATTATACCCATTGCCTCCATATCCTCTCTTCTCATTCTCTTCTGGCTAATCTGGCTAACAACCTCATCATTCAATTAAAACTGCCCACTCCAAAGATAACCTATTTGCTAAATCTAATAACATTTTATCCTTTATGCTTTTTGCAGTATTTCACATTTTAAATCACCTTTTCTTCTTAATGCTCCTTTTTAGGTTTTGTTGACACTTCTCTCCTGGTTTTCCTCCTATTTGTCCAACTATTCCTTCTAATCTCCTTTATTGGTTCTTCATCTATGTCATGTCCACTAAACATGGTTGTGCCCCAAGGTTCTATCCTGGGTCTTCCTCTCTTCCCTCCCTCTGAGCTATTTCATCAGGTGATCTTATCAGTTCCCATGGGTTCAATGATTATCTTCATGTTAATGATTTCTATATCTCTATTTCCAACTCTAGTCTCTTTCCTGAGCTATAGTCATACTTTCGCAACTGGCTCTTAGATGTCTCCAATTATATATCCCACAGGCTCCTCAAACCTAATGTCTAAAACAAAACTTATTATCTTCTCTCCCACACCCTTTCTCTCTCTGAATGTCTCCATCATCTCTAAGTCACCTAGGCTTGAAACTTTAGTTTTATTGTCTCTTCCTCACACTTATTCCACAATTGCAAACTCTTGTTTTCCTACCTTCACAAAATCTCTCATATACTTCTGTGGAGAGCCATGTCTGAAAATCTTTGAGCTCAGCTCAGATACAAGGAAAATCCAAGTTTTCTTCCCATATAAATCCTGAGACTCTCTCTCAGATATATAGCAAATAATAATAACCAAAATTCAGAAGAACAGGGACAAACATTGTGACTACCAATACTAGGCAAGTACAGGAACCAATCAAAACAATGATATGAAAATGATAACAAGAAAATAGGCTATCCTTGCAGTACTGCTTTTCCCATGTGAAAGAACAAGTTTTCTCTGTGATTTAAGGACCTTATTTGCTTGAATAAACTAGTCAAGTTTAATATTGCAACTTAACTCACTTAGCCCAAGCTTTTTCTTTGTTCTATTTGCTTTTCTTCACTGTTTTGTCCTGCCTATGCCAGTTGCAGACATACTCCCCCCTTCTGTCTATTCATACAACCATTACCTTGGTACAGATCTTCATCAGTTCTTACTTGGGTTATTGCAATAGGCTTCTAATTTTTCATGATTAATTTCTCTCCATTCCAACCTACCCTTTTATCAGCTATCAAAAACATCACTCCTTTGCTCAATGGTTCCCTATTTTCTCAAAGATCAAATATAAAGCCCCCTCTCTGACCCTTCAAACTTTTTATTACCTATTACCTTCCTATCTTCCCAATCTTCTCAAATCTTATTCTTTTCCACATACTCTAGATTTCAGTACTTTGGCTTACTTGATGTTCCCACTAACATTCCATCTCTCATCTCTGTAACTTCAAATTGACTATCTATCTATCCCCCATGCCAGAAACGTTATGAATTCTCACCTCTTTCTCTTGGCTTCTCTGGCTTCCTTCAACACTCAGCTCCAAACTTACCTTCTGTAAGAGGCCTTTCTTAGCCCTCTCCCAGCTCTAGCTCTGAATATCTCTAAGATTACTTTCTACGTATTTTGTATATATCTTGTATATAGCTAGCTGTTTACATGATTTTTTCCCTTATTAGAATGTACGCTCCTTGAAGGAAGAACTTGGGTTTTTACCCTGCCTTTTAGCAGTGTTTATCACAGTGCCTGGAACATACTAAGTATTTGATAAATGATTTTTCACTGACTGACTAAATAATCTCTTTTCTGAGCTCTAGTTTCAAATCACCACTGTCCATTAGGCAGCTTAAGCTGGATATACCTTAAGCATCTTAAATTCAACATGTCTTAAAACAGAGTTCATTATCTCTCCCCACCAAAACCTACTCCTCTTCTGAACTTGCTGTATACTATTAAGAACATAATTGACACCCAGATTCATAACCCTGGAATCTTCCTTAACTTCTCACTCACATTCACCCTACCTATCTAATCAGTTGCCATCTATCTCTTTCTTGTATCCTCTTTTCAATATTACATACCCATTAACCTAATTTAGACCTTTATCACCTCGTCTACACTAATTCAGTAGTATCCTATTGGTTTCCCTATCTCAGTCCTCTCACTTCTCCAATCTATCTTCCATCTTATAAACTTCTGAAAACTGGAAGATTTAATTTGGACTTTCTATCAGGTATCCTTGAAGCATCCCCAGGACAGCAGTGACTGGGAGCAGTGTCTGTTCCCAGAGCTAAGGACAGAGAAGATGCAGACTTAAGGCTCTTCAAAAATCTCAGAAGTAAAAAGAAAACTTATATCATACCTGAAGAATATCTTGAAGATTTCAGCAAAAAGACTTCCAGGAGATGAAGATTAGCATTTTATACATATGTGCCCTAAGTCTGAGAATACTTTACTTTATATTCTCTATTTATTTGTGAGAGACTGTGTCATAAACTTCTGTAGGGATGCTTGTACCAACCATTCTTACTATCTTAGTATCTTAGTAAATATCTCTATCTAATTAATGATCAACACATAATCATAGGGGAAGCTACACTGGTAGGGGCTCATGAGCTATAGCACTAGAAAAGACATCCCCAACCCCTCAGAGCTAACTCTAGTATGGGTTTGATATAGTAGTTGAGCTCTTAGAACCTGATCTGTCAAGGTGAGTGAGGAGTTTACAGAGTAGCTCCAGAACATGTGCTATAAATGTAATAGAATATTCCTGTGCTGTACAAAATGATGGACACACAAAAGCATGGAAAGACATATAGAGAAATGGTTTAAAAAGAAGTAATCAGAGGCAGGAAAACAATATGCACATTAACTACAATGATATAAGTGGAAAGAACAACAACAAAACATTTGAAACTGAATGATGTGAAATTATAATGACCAAACTTTTCTTCAAGGAAGAGATATCAGAAGATAGAGATGGGCATCCATGAGTTTGGAAACGTGCATCTAACATCAGATTTTTTTTTCTATGTATTGTTTTGCTGAATACTTTTGTCTCTTTTTTCCTTGTCTTAAAAAAGTTTGTTTTAAAGGTTGACCCTCTGGGAAGGAGGAGGAGGAGGAGGGATACCAGGGGAAATATAGATGATATAAACACAATCGAAGATCCCAATAAAAACCTGTTTTTAAGAATGGGAGAAATTGAAAACAACTATGAGATTGGGATCCTGGTTGACTGAAAGGTTGCTGGTATCTTTGACAGAGATAATAAAGTCAGGAAGAGGAGGTGTTTTAGAAGAGAAAAGTGTATGGATTCAATTTGAGAGATGTTGAGATTCAGAGATAAGTGGGAGATGCAGAGGGAGCTGTCCAGTAGGCAGAGCTAGAGTCTGGGAAGGTGTCCCTATTTGAAGATGCAGGCAATCACCAGCAGGTGATGGTTGAAACTGTGAAAGAGAATAGTTAGGGATGTGCTCATTGGAGAGAGCTCTATATGGAAGAGAAGCCCAGGTCAGAGCACTGAGATATTCCCATAAGGCAGAGCTGGAGGAAGAAGGGACTATCAAAGAGGCAGGAAGAGCCTCCAGAAAAGACATTCAGCATCACTGAAACAAGAAAGAAAAGAATTCCAAGAAATGGGATGAGCACTCTCAAACTACAGAGAAGTCCCAGGCTGAAGACAGAACAGAGTGACCTTTGAGTGCGAAGTTTCAGTAGAACAGTGGGGGTGGAAGTGGGTGCAGAGGATTAAGGTGTGGGTGGATGAAGAGGAAATGGTTATAGACCACATTTTGAGGAGCTTGACTGTAAAAGGAAGAAAAGGAATAAGACAAGAACTGGTGGACACAGCAGGGTCAAATGAAGGTTATTCAGAACAGGGGAATCTTATGTGTGTCTGAAGGGTCATAGGCTGTGAGAGGGTTTTGGGAGTCTTCTAGACAGATGAATTCAAAATAAATATGAATTCAATTCATTTCACATTGACAAATGCAATTGCTCTGTTACAAGGAGTATTGTGTTATAGTGGATTAATCTTGAAGTCAGGAAGGCTAGGATTTAAGATCTTCCAATGACAATGGTCAAGGCACTTAATATCTTGTTATCCCAGATAACTCTCTGAAACTATAAGTTACAGGGGAGTTGTCACTTTGTATCCAAGTGAGGGAAAGTTCTACATAGGGAAGTTCCCATGTTATTTAAATTACAAGTCCAGATTTTAAAAAGAAAAGTACAGAATAGTGTGGTAGGTACAGAGGCAGATTTTGGTATATAATTTATTTAAGATGTCCATAACTTCAAGAAGACCATGGTTTGGATCAGGAGGTTCTTAATCTTTTTGATGTCATGGACCTATGGACTATCATTCTGGCAGTTAGATAGAACCTATGGATTCATTTTTTAAATAATGTTTTTAAATGAATAAAATGAAATACATAGGATCACCAAGGAAAGCAATTGTACTGAAATACAGTTATCAAAATTTACTTTTTTTATTTTACAAGTTTTTGAACCCCAGGTTGAGAATCCTTAGGAAGAACAAATTGTTATTTAAGTGTGCATATATGTATGTACATATATATGTGTGTATACATATATATATATACATATATATAATGTGTTCTTTTTATGCAAGGGTTCCTAAAAGCAATTCCATATTCATGGCCTACTTTGCATTATAATTTATCTACCAAAAACCACATTCTCCACCCAATGTTCTTTTTTTTACTGAGCCAACCAGGAGATGGGGTATTTCAATGCAAAAATTATTTAATTAAATAGCATAGAAAAATAAGCAACAAGAGAAATCTATAGTCAACCACCAGAGTAGTTATTCAAACTGGTTACCACATAATTAGCTGAGAAAGGGAAACATAGGGATAATACTGCTCAGGGAACACTTGTGAAAGGGGGCACATACATAGGAACATGTGTGTAGCCAAGGTAACTTCAATGTCAGTATCTCCTCTAGGATTCCTCTCTACTTTTGATGTTGCTCTTTGCTTTCCAACAAAGCCATTGATATCCATCTGTTGGTCCAGTAATGTCATTTGCCTGCCACCTGCTTTTTTTGTAGCTGCAAATTCTGGTCATCCTGATCTATATCATGCCACTTGACCCAGACGGTTCCAGAGGAGAAAATGAGACTGATGACTTTGCCCAGCCCTCTCTCACTTAAATCCAATTCATGTTCAAGTAATGGCGTCACCTTCTTTATGTCATGGTCCTCTTCAAGAACAAAGGACAGATAACCAGAACATTTTCTGTCACTACAAGCTACTAGAAATTCTCTGCTGGTCTATTCTCTTTGATTTTTGTTGATTTCACTGATGAACTGTTTTCTTCTGTGTCTCTGCTGTTGCTAAGTGCTTGTTCTTGAGGAAATGCAGCCTTTCCAGTTTCTTTATGATTTATACGCAGGACTATAGCCATCCATAGCCAACTATCAACTCAGAAGCCCTTATGCATTAAGTCTAGTTCATTTGTTTGTTTTGTAAAACTACATTTCTTCTACTTTAACTGCCACTCTTTGAATTATAAGAAAAATCCTTACAATATCAGGCCCATGGTCACTAGCCATGATCCATGTACATCAGTGGGGCTGGTGACATTTGACTTGCTTTTCTGCCAGCAAAGAAATGGCTGTTCTTCTTCAAATATATTTTAGCAAGCATAAGAGAAAGACAAGAAAAGTTCATGACTTTCCAGAGGGATGTTTATCACTGATGAAGAGGTAAAAAGATGACATGGGACTCCTAGAGGAAAGAAGCTAGTCTCTCAGTCTGTCAACTATTAAGAGGTAAGAATTCTTTTTTCTCTGGACTGCCTCATGGAAGATGTTATTTGAATTGGACTTTGAAGACAAGGAAGGGATGAACAGAGAATAATTGGGACATCAGAATTCCTCAGATGTCTGAAACCGATGAAGTAAAAGGCCTAGGTGAAGGTACTCTTAGAAAACAGAGACAAATTCCTGCCCAAGGGAATTTATAATCTGGTTGGTTTTTGGTACTCATATCCCCACCTTTTTTGGCACTCACAGCCATCTTCCCTTATTTCTTTCCCTAAAATCTTTCATGGTGTTCTGACTTCTTGGGAACTAAGTGATTCTAGGTACTTATCTAAATTTGATGAGCTAACACTTGTTCTTATGTTAATGCAGTCATTCCTCCCATATATATAAAGTTTCTGATCTATTAAGGCACATACCTGAGGAAAGCCTTGAAGAACTTGACTTTCAGAGAGAAATTCATATATAGATCATAGAAAATATTCTTTTGCATTGGGAGGCATTCCTGGCATACTTCCAGGATCTTGGGTATATCCATGTATAGTAGGGCCAGAATTCACATTCAGTAGTAATATTGAGATCTAAAAATCATTGCAGGTCAAGAGCTTCAAACCAGGAAGAAATAAACGAGATTTCTAGTCACGACTCTGTCAAAAATTGACTATGACTATAAACAAGTCCCTTTCCCAACCAGAAGCTCAGTTTCCTCATATGTTAAAAAAAATAGAGGAAAAGGGCTTGAGGCACTAAAGTGCCCTGAAGTTCTGACATGTTATTCCATACTGCATCCAGAGGAAAGCTAGTTGAAAACAACAATGATTTAAACTATTCTATTCTAGCTCTCTAACTTCCCTCTTCAAAAGGGAAGAAAGGCCCAAGATAGGCTTCAATTGCTCCTCTAACTTCTTGAGCAAGTGTTTAAGCCAGTGATTAATCTTACATACTTAAGATGACTGACTAGAGGTATCATAATAAACACTTCTTTGTTAAAAATGAGCCTATGTTATTGGCTCGTAGACAGCTTGAGATCTACTAGGACTCCACAGCTCTCTAGATCTTCCTTCTCCATCAGATTTAGAGGATTATTGAGAGTAAAAGTAGTAATAATGACATGAACTAGATTTCTCTAATGGAAACTATAGAAAGACACCTAAACATTTCTATAGAAAGGGATAGACAGACAGATAGACTGATGGATAGACAGACAAATATTTAGTATTAAGTCCTGAGGATGGAAATAAAAGTTAATCAATACTAGGAAAAGCAACACAGAAAAGGCAGCTGGCAAAGGAGGAGGGGAGTTATTATGCAGTGAGTGGTACAATATGCAAATAACCAGGAAGTGGCCTGAAATCCAAAGGAAGAGTCTGAAATTAAGAAGAGGAGGAATAAAGATGATAACAGGTTTACACACAGCTGGGAAATGTCTAGACAGCTGACTCTGGAGTAAGGGATGTCTAGGCTCAAAGCTTACCACTGACATATTATCCTTTGACTTCAATAAGTCATAACCATTCAGTACTTGAGGAATCACTCTGAGACTGAGGACCTACTAATTTGTACGTGTAAAGAATTTTCCTCATTCTGAGTTTCCTATACTAATAAAATCTCAAGTCCAGAAAAAAAGCTAATGGGTAACCCTATCTGAAGGCCTGTAGTGTATGTTGTTGGACTTGGGGTCAGAAGAATCTGCCTCTGGCATCCAGTAGGTGTACGACTCAAAGAAAGTCACTTAAACCTCACTGGGTCTCAGTTTTCTCATCTGTACAATGAAATGGTTAGACTTCATGACTCTCTAAGGGGTATTTTAGCCTTAGCTAAAGTCTATAGTCCTGTGAGCCTGTGGGTCCTGAGTATGAGGCCTGGAGAAAAACCATTAGTCTCTTATCTGCCAATCAAGTATTTATTATCCTTAACCTTTCAGGATAAGGCAAAATTTTTTCTTCTGGATTATTTTAAGATGAGGTGGTCTTTTTACCCCCAGAGCTTGGTTGCTAAAGTGACAGTAAGTACTGAAACCAGTCAGATTGAACAAAAATAACTTGTGAATTTGGGAAGGAACTAGCAAAGGCACAATTTGTCCAACTTGATTTAGTCATTGAAATAGCATTCAACACCCACCCCTTCCCATTTGTATCAAATTCCTCACAAGTCTAGGCTCACTTCCTTCATTAGACAAACAGGTAGTTAACTGCTTTCTATATACAATTCATGGGTGGCTACATAGCCAGTGGATAGAATACTGAAGATTCTTTAGACACATTAATTATGTGACCCTAAATGAGTCACTTAATCTTGTTTGCCTAAGTTTCCTCATCTGTAAAATGAGCTGCAAAAGGAAATGGCAAATGATTCTAGTGTCTTTGCCAAGAAAGTCCCCAAAAGGGTCATGAAGTGTTGAACATCACTGAAAAATAACTAAAACAAGAACATATCCAATGCCCTTTCTCCACTGAGTTGATAGTAGAGAAATACTCTCCTGAAGAAAAATACCCTCCCACATATTGCTTAGAGATCATGGAACATGGTACCTTGGATTAGCTGGGGGTTTAGAGGGCAAGCCACTTGAGGGTAGAAACCTTCTTTGCCTCTTCCCACTCCATACTACCTCCTTTCCCTCAATCACATTGGTGAGGTCTGTAATAGGCCCCTATACACAGTAAGTGCTCAAGAGATATTTTTTATGATGAGCTGCCTTCTCTCCTCCTCTTCTGCAATCTTCCAGACCCAGATGTTGGTCCAGAATTTCCCTTCTCCTGTTGTGAAAAAAAAAGTTTTGTTAGAACAACTGGGGAATTTTGGGTCCTTCTAGTGAAAAGCTTTAAGCTTGTATAACAACAAAGGGGAATTTAAACTTGGGGAGTTTCCCCAGAACTAGAGAATATCATGGCCCCTTTAGAATGCTAATACTAATATTGCTAAAAATAACAATAACATGCATTTGTAGAATGCTTGTACTTTTCCCCCATACACTTTCACATGGAGACACAGTCTGGTACTCAGTAAAGTCTTTGATAAACTTTCCCCTCTCTGGAGATGACCATTCCTCTACCCACTGACTCTGGAAGGAGAAAGGGGCCTTCCTTGCCCAATAAGCCCCTTGAAGGATAGATGAGTAAGTAAGAATAGATGGTGACTGTTTCCATTCATTCCTGCCTTAGCAGGATTATAATTTCTACTAAGTAAAACAGGGAGGAAGTATGTGTGAAGCAAGGGCTCACAACTTTGCTTTGAGCTTGCAGAAGATCCACTGCTTAGGATTTCTGCCCAAAGAGTGTTGCTACGTGCTAAGGGCATCCAGATCAGAATAGACCCCCAAAGGCTGTAGCAATCACCCAGCCTATATTGCTCCCTCAAGAGCAGTCTGGTCTCTTCACATTCTGAGTTGAACAGGAAAGGGAAGTCCTAAGTACATCTTTGATGGAACTTGGTAGTCATCCAAATAACTTCATTGGTACTAGAATCTAAGAGCTGTCTGCAGATGACCCTGACTTTGGCTGGACAACCCAAAACAAGACTTTCAATAAAATCTTCAATAAGCTCCCCCCCTCTATGGAGATGTCTACCTCTCTATTCCTACCACCTAACCACTCCTCTGTTTCCTTTGTTGGTCTTCATCCAGGTACTATTCCCTTTTTATTAGAGGACTCTCCTTTCTCTTCTATCTCTAAACTTTCTCTCTTGATAATCTTATCAGCTCCTATGGATTTGATTAATACCTCTAAGTGGAAAACTCTTGTTATTGTTAGAAGTACAGGGTCAGAGAGGCTCCCCAGCAATGCAGAGAGAGAAAGAGAGAGAGAGAGAGAGAGAGAGAGAGAGAGAGAGAGAGAGAGAGA
>JAJPUD010003438.1:62710-77776 GCA_023553655.1 Myrmecobius fasciatus
GAAGAGGAGGGGGGGAGAGAGAGACAGAGACACAGAGAGAGAAAAACAAAGAGAAACAGAGAGAGAGGGAGAGAGAAGCAGAGAAACAGAGAGACAGAGAGAGAACCAGACACAGAGAGACACAGATAGAGAGAGAAACAGAGACAGAGACACAGAGAGAAAAAGAGAGAGAGAGACAGAGAGAGAGACAAAAACAGAGAGAGAGAGGGAGGGAAGAAAGAGATAGACAGAGACACACACACACACACAGAAATGAGACAGACAGAGAGAGACAGAGAACCTGGTTAAGCTTATATACATACATGCACACACACACACATACACACACACAAATATATATATATATATAAATATATGTGTGCATACATAGATGAATGTAGATGTATAAGTAAGGATAGATATAGATAATATGTAGACATATATATTATTTGTTCATTCTTTGTTTTCAAAAAGGACCAATAAATCATGAGGTGATATCATGATTTGATTAAATTGGCTTAAAGTGAGACAATTGCACAAAGTTGTCAGCCTGTCTTTCAGGATCAATGAAGTCCAGTGGCAAGACAAAAGTCAAGATTACTGGTAGAGTTTGGGATGCAGTGGATGGCCTTGGAGTCTGGTGTCTGACCAAGCTCTCAGCGCTCCACAGCTCCTGCTTCAGCCTCCTTTATGGCCATTGGAACAGATCATTCTCATGTACCCATTCCTCTGGAGTAAGGCTTTACATGCTTGGGATAGACATCGCCCTAACTCACCAATGAGCTTGAGGCATATTGATTACTTGGTTTAGCCTGTCTACCAGGATAGTTTTACTGGGGTGTGGCTACTGAGCATCCTACAGCTTTTTGGAGCCATCAATGAGAGTTAGGTGACAGGTGGACACCAAAGGTAGCTCAGTAGCCATAAAAAGGACTTGGTAAACCCTCACTCTAGAGGTGCTAGTCCTCCCTGACACCCATTCACATAGAAATAAATATTACATTGAAACAGAAATAGGGATAGAGAGATGATAGATACAAAGATAGAAATAGGCTTAGATACAGATAATAAGAGTCAGTTAGGTGCCATACTGAACCTGGAATGAAGAAGATTAAAACCTAGCCTCAGACACTGAAGTAAGCTTCAGTTTCCCTATCTATAAATAAAGTTCTTTATTGCTTCTTAATCAAATAGAAACTCCTCAGCCAGACATTCAAGGCTCTCCAACTATGACTCCAACCCTTCTTCTATTTTTTTTCATTCTCTCCTTGGGGCATGCTATGCTCTAGCAATCTACACTAGTAGTGGTCTCCCCATCTCATCTGGACATCTTCCATGTGCATGCTGGGAACATATAACTCCCAAATACACCATTGCCTCTCTGTGTCTGGATTAGACTTTCTCCCTATCTCTACTTCCTGACCCTTTTTTCCTTCCCTAAGCCTTCACTCAGGAGTCACCTCCTTATGAAGTCTCCCTAATATTCTCAACTAGAAGTGATCCATCTCTCCCTATAAGCCACTCTATTCGGGCTCCCCTACTTCCCTCTCCCTTCTCCCTACCGCCACTCCAATGCATGGAAACAGTTCCCAATAGTTCCTGTGTGTTCCTCTCTTCCCTACCACATACCAAGGATTGGTGGTTTGTTCTAGTTCTTTGTTCTTGAAGAAGACCAAAATGACATCACTCTCTTAGAGTCTGGTTCCGGTGTGTCGGAGTGATCTGCCACGGGTCAGGTACAAATAATCCCTATGAACACTTGGAGTGGATTCTCTATTTGTGCACCTCTAGTTTCTTCTGAGCTCCTTGAGTTCTGCTTTGCTCATGGAGCACAGCATCTTCTCTGATGAGGGCACACCACACTGGGTGGTCCTGTGCCAGGGTCTCCCATGTCCGTGCTATCAATTCTAAAGTTCTTAAGAGAGATTTTGAGTGTCTTTGAATTGCTTTTTTTGACCACTTTATAAGTTTTTGCCCTATGTGAGTGCTCCATAAAATGTCATTAAAACATCAATTAGGCATCCAATATGTGCTAAGAACTGAAGATACCGAAAGAGGCAAAAGACAGTCCCTGCTCTCAAGCAGCTTACAATCCAATGGGGAAGGGGTGGTGAGATGGTGAGATAGGGAGGTCAGTAGAGTAGAGGGAATTAGAGGAAAGAGAATATTTCCTGTATGGGGGACAGTTGAAGAAGATGCCCAGAGGCACGAGATAGAATGTTTTGTTCATGGAACAGCCAGGAGGCCAATGTCACTAGATAGAAAATCACATGTTGCCTGAGCTTAAGGGCTATCTCATTTTTCAAATTTGTATTCCTAGCACCTAAATAGAGCTTTGTATGCAATGTATATTTGCTCTATTCAAAGGAAAGCCAGGCACAAGGGAGGAGATGTCCTTGATCTATTTTGCCTTTGCCTGAAAATTGATAGAGGATGAGGCTGAACCTGAGAAAGCAGACAGTTCAGGATAGCCGGGTCAGACCTAATTTCTGATATAGAATCACATAGTGTCATTCTCCAATTGATAAATGGTCAAAGAATATGAACAGTCAATTTTTCAATGAAGAAATCAAAACTTTATATAATCCTATGGAAAAATGCTTTAAATCATTATTGATTAAAGAAATCCAAACAGCCTTGAGATATTGTCTCACAGTCATCAGGTTGGCTAAAATGATAGCGGGGGAAATGACAAATATTGGAGGAGATACGGAAAAATTGGGACATTAATACATTGTTGGTAGAATTATGAACTGATCTGATGATTTTGGAGAACAATCTGGAATTATGCCCAAAGAGATATAAAATTCACAGGTATAAAGACCAGAAAATCCACTATTAAATCTGTTTTCCAAGTGATTAGGAAAAAAGGAAAAGAACCTATATGTTCTAAAATATTTTAAATGAGCCCATCAATTGGGGAAAAGCTAAACAAGTGGTAGGATATGATTGTGATGGAGTACTATTGTGCTGTAAGAAAAGATAATGTAAGAAATGATTTTAGAAAAACAGAGAAAGACTTGTATGAAATTGTAGAGGGCCACAGATACTGGGGGAATTCTGGGTGAGGTATAAGACCCTTCAGCCCAGAGGGAATCTGCTGACAATGTCTGGTTTGGCTCCCCATCTCCCCTAAGGGCTCTTGGCCTTCAGGAGAAGTCAGGGGGTGTGACAACCTGTGCCAAGTGGTAAAGAGTCATCTCCCGACAATAGCAAGTTGCTTATGTGGTCCTGCATGCACAGTATATAGTTAGCAGCACATGCACAATGTGGTATGGTTACATAAGGGTTTTAGGATATACAAGGCTGAGAGAATTTGGAATAAACAGACTCCATGTTTGACCATGTGAGTCTCACCCCTTCACTTCTCTTCTAAGACCAAGGACTCAGGCTGGCACCAAGATCCTCAAGAGAGTTAGTCTGGACATAACATGAAATAATAAAAAAACGAAGTGAGAAGAACCAAGAGAATGTTGTATATAGTAACAGCAATTTTGTTTGAAGAATAATTGTGAAAGACTAGATTATTCTGAATATTATAAATACTCAAAGCAACCACAAAGGACCTATGAAGAAAGATATTATCCATCTCTAGCAAAAATACTGATAAATAGAAGTATAGATAGTGTGGTATTACATATATTTATAAATGTGGATGAAATGGTAGTTTTCTCTAGTGTGGGGTAAGGAGGGAAGGAAGGAGGTAGATAACAAAAATAAATAAAGAGAAATAAAAATCATATAGTATTTGAATTGGAAGGGACCTTTAAAATTGAGTCCAACCCTTCATTTTCCAGAAGAGAAACCTGAAGCCCAGAGAGGGAATTTAGTGGTCTAAGTTCACACAATAACATTGGCTGATCAGGGACCAGTACCAAAGATTCTTGGATCCCAATCTAATGGGTTTTCCCCCACAATGTTTTACATTGCCTCACTCTTAACCAAGAGCAGGTCTCTTCAATCTTGTTCCATCTTCAATTAAATTTCAATTAAACATTTCATCCCTTATTTCTTTTTAGCTATATGCTAGGCTTATTGGAGGCTTCCATGGATAGTATTCAGCAAAACTTTAACTAGGGAGTGATGGTGGGGGTCTTTTCCCAAGGGACAAAATTTAGAGGGTACCAAAACTGAATACATACACTTCTTAGCAGCATAGAAAATACCACAGTGACATCCTCCACTCCCAACTTATTTTTATGTCACAATATAATGTTCATTTGAAAGTTCATGTTGCTTGGGCTGGGGACCAAATGGCTAGTTATGACTTTGCTGCTTAGACTCATTAGGTCAAGCTGGATCAGAAAGATCACTACTATTCTGGAGACTGTACAGAAGCTAGGGAGCTACCAATCCCACCTCATACAGCCAGGTCTATATTAGTAAAGATGATGAATTTTTTTCCTGAGGCAGTTGGAGCTAAGTGACTTGCCCAGGGTCACACGGCTAGGACATGTTAAGTGTCTGAGATCAAATTTGAACTCAGGTCCTCCTGACTTCTAGCTGCCCCAATGATGAACTTTTCCAAAAGGAAATAATACTGATAGCAGTTTTGTTGACAGCCTCTAGACAGTGATGGGGACATTTAGTGCTCACAGAGAGAAGGGAAGAGCCAGAACATAATGATCTAGTTTGTGAGCCGGCTGTACATGCTCCTTCTTATTAAAGTGACTCAATTCTCCCCACAGCAGTCAGATGATTGGCTAAAAGCCTGTGGGAAAAGTTGTCATTATTGCCTTGTAGGGGGCACTGGTTACTTGAGGATAGTTGCAAGAGTGCAGGATGAAGGTTCCCAGCTTCAGCCGCCCTCCAGTGTGGTTAGGTGAAGCTCCCGGCCAAGCTGCATGGCTCTGGCACTACTGACCATGAGCGTGATAGAAGCTGGAAGGAATTCACACGAAGCAAGTCTTAATGTTAAGGAGATATGGGGAAGTTTCTGCTGAGGGAGGAAGCAAGAGTCTGATTTTACTTGAAGGGCTCTTTCCTCTGCTGACAGGGAGTGAACCCCATTAAGCTCCTTGATTTGGGGTCAGGGATAAGTGAATTCTTTTTTAACTCCCAACATGCTCCTTGCATGTCAAAATAACATGGCCTTTACACAACAACAACGAGACTATACAATGATCAATTCTGATGGATGTGGCTCTCTTCAATGATATAATTCAGGTCATAATGAAGAGAGCCATCTATACCCAGAGAGGACTGTGGGGACTGAGTATAGGTCACAACATAGCATTTTCACTCTTTTTGTTGTTGTTTGCATTTTGTTTTCTTTCTCATTCTTTTCCTTCTTGATCTGATTTTTCTTGTGCAGCATGATATTTGTGGGAAAATGTATAGAAGAATTGCACATCTTTAACATAAATCAGATTGCATGAAATATAGAGCAGAGGGTGGGAAGAAAGAAGAGGAAAAAATTTGGAGGGGTGAATGTTGAAAATTATGCACATATTTTGAAAATAAAAAGCTTTAATTTAAAAAAAGATACCATGGCCTTGAAAATTACATTGAAACTTCATTTAGCCACACTATAGGGAAAGGATAGAACTAATGACTTTTGTCTGGTGTTCTTGCAGCTATATACAAATTAATTCCTCCCTATACCACACACACACACACACACACACACACACACACACACACACACACATTCATACTCACACCCCTTTTTCCCAGGGGGAAAGATATAGCAAAGTCCTGAGTCCTCATAAATTTTTTTCTATTGTTCTAGCAACAGGATCAAACACTTAGTCATCCAATACTTGTCAGATTAAATGGAATCATGACTTGACACCTTAGGTTCGTGTTTCCTTCATCGCTATGCCCTGCTGAGTTTTACTGCAGATTTTTATTCCTATATTAACTGGACTTTCAGTTCTGCTAATGAAGCATTCAAAATGTCCCTTTCAAAAGAAGAAGTGTTTCTTCTTTGTCAATTCTCTCTTACCCTTTCTGTCTTCTATATTCAGCCCATTCTTTAGAAAGCCACAAATATTCCAAGAGTTTTCCTGAATCTGTTGGCAAATTCTCTGAATTACCCAAGTTGTGGTGGAGGTTGAGAGTGGGAAGTGGTGTACCTAAGAGGTTAAATAGCCAGCTTTGCCCCTTAGTTCTCAACCACAGCTCAAGGGGACAGAGGTAACACAAACAAGAGACAGTGAGCATCTTCTGGACTCGGATCATGAAAGGCTTGAAGATGTCTCTCCTGGTGGTCCTTTTCCTAGGGATATTCCTTCAGCATGGTCACTCAGGTGAGAAACTAGAGAATCAAGGAAAAGATGAAAGAGGCGTACTATGTATTATTGAACATAGGACAAAGGACCAGTGTGTGTACTGGGAGGAGGGGGACAGTCGATGAGATAACAGCAACAGTAGAAATTTTCAGAGAAATTGAGACATTCAAACAAATGGGGGAAAGGCAATAGATGATGGAATAAAGTGCCAAAAGTTGAGTATTTAGGCACTAGAGTCTATGAAATTCCTACTGCTCTCATTAATCAAGGCATCTATACCTTTATGGCAAGATGCTTTTGTTTGCTTTCATAGAAATGTTCAGGTTTCTTTCCATAGTTTCCATTGGAGGAATCTGGTCTGAGCTATTCTTCCCACTTTTGGTCTCCATAATGCTCTGCATCAAATGGAGAAGACAGATAATAGCTCTGTGGGGTTTTGGTGGGCTTTTATCTGTCTATATGGACCAATGGCCCAACTCCATTGGGAAGAAAGAGAGAGTATGCCAGACATAACTAATCAGATAGATTTCTATTAATACAATAGAAAGTGTGGTGGACATGGGGTCAAGCACTTGGAATCAAATCCTGGCTCTGTTATTTGTCGTGTTGTCTTAGACAAGTCAACATCCCTGAATTCCAGCTTCCTCATTTATAAAATAAAATGGTTGGGCTTGATATCTTCTAAGGTCTCAGTTCTAAATCTACGATTTTATGAAACTCTAACCCCTTGAGATCCCAGAGAAACTGAGATTTCAATAACCTACATCCCCCGATCCTGTTGGCTCCCAAGCCAAAGAGGACAATGCTTTGAAGAGGGAGAGGGAACAACTATTTATTAAGTGCCTACTATGTGCCAGGCATGTGCTAAGTATTTTACAAATATTTCCATAGGAGGGAAGAGGTGATAATACATCTTCCAGAAAAGGAAAACTCTGGAGGGAGAAACAGAAAACCTTTAGGAATTACTGAGGTCTCATGCCATCTCATGCCATCTCTGCCTGCTAAAATTAGTCTTCTATCCCTTATTCTCCTCAGCTCGAGGACCAAATACAGGACATGATTGCTGTAATACCTATGTAAAAGGAGCCATTCCCTTCTCTAAGCTGGTGTCATGGTTCAAGACCTCAACATCCTGTCGTAAGGAGGCTATTGTGTAAGTTTACATTCTCTTCTGGACTTCAGTTCCAGGGATGAGGGAGGGGTCTGGAGATGAGGCAGGAGGGCAAAACTGGATATATGAAGCATGAGCTGTGACTCAATCTCTGGCTTAGGGAGAAAGCAGGCAAGGCATTTTCTTGAGGTTTGCTTAAAGTAGTCTCAGAAATTCACAGATACGTCTCTAAGATAGGTCCTGTCCCTTGGTGTCAACTATCAAAACTGTCCCTTTTCTGGGACAGTTTCCATCCTAATCCTGTCACACTTTCCCTTAAGAGGAAAAGGCCCCCTTAAAAAATTTCTCTCTGTCTCTATGTCTCTGTCTCTTATCTCTGTCTCTATCAAAAATAAAAAGTCCAATAGCTCTGGCCATCCTAAAGGTAGCTAGGTATATTTATTCTTTAGTAGAAACAGGAAGAAAGACTACAATAGCCAGAATATCTTAAAATCTCCTACTCCCCAAGATTTTTTTTTTGGCTGAGGCAATTGGGGTTAAGTGACTTGCCCAAGGTCACACAGCTAGGAAGTGTTATGTGTCTGAGACCAGATTTGAATTCAGGTTCTCCTGACTTCAAGGATCCCCAAGAAATTTTTAAAAGGGTATTTGTAGCCCCCAGGTCACTTATTCTATACCTGAGCTCTTGCCTTCTGGTAGTGTCAGCAGATCTGAGTTCTAATTTAGGCTCAGTGTAAACAAGTTACTTCCATTCTGTGAACCTCAGTTTTCTCCTCTGTAGAATGAAAGGATTGAAATAAATATTTCCTAAGTTCTCTTCCAGCTCAAAATTCTATGGTTATCTGATTCTCTTCACACAGGTTTGTTACTGTTCTAAAGAAATATATCTGTGCAAACCCTGAGGAAAAGTGGGTGAATGCGGCAATCAGGTCCTTGAAAGAAAGCAACAAGAAGATTAAATCCAGTTCTGAAATTAACTCAAATCCACAAAACTTGCCTTTTGTCAATACACAACCTCCAAACAACAATCACTCAAAAACTCAAGTCAAACCCTCTCAGCAAACCAATTCAACTCAATACCTCAACTCAACATCTCCAATCAATAGACCTATTCATCTAAAAAATTAAGCTCAACATCAACTGTTATGTTAAATTGAATTGAGTTGTGTTCAATGGGGGCAGGAGAGATTGGCTGGGAGAGGGATAAAAGAAAATCACTGATTCATTTTGTTATTGTTGTTCTGACCATGGTCTCTGTCTTCTGTATTAAAGTTCAGTCTCTATCAGCATGTTGCCTGTATTCTATCTCCCTTGTGTTTAGATGTTTGCCAAATAACCAAAAAATAAGCCTAAAGGAGACCCTGGTTTGGAAAAGCCTAGATTTGGAAGAATAAGGATTGAGAGAGCCCATGGAGCAGAATAAACATGTGGGACAGAACTCATGTGTGATACCCAAAGCTATTCTCATGGGCAAATCTCTCTGAATTCCCCTTTAAAGAGCAACATAGCAGTGAATGGTTTTTGCCAAGGCCTCTCAGAAGTGGAGGGAGAGATCCTATAACCTTTTTTTCCTTTTTCCATCTATTTTCACTGTGCCCCTTTCCTATTCCTTTCTACAAGACTTCAAAATAAGATTCCCTCCTGCTTATACTTTCCTGCCACTGACTTATTTAGAGCCCCTCATTGATCTCTCAGCCTTGGATCACATCTCTTTCTCACCTTTAATCTGTCTGGCTTCACCAGTGACAAATTAACTTTCCTTAAACATTATTTTAAGCAAGTGCCCTGTTCAAAAACATTTACTGGTTCTTTACTATCTATCGTGGTAAGTTTGCCTGGCACTCAAGGCTCTCCTTGAACCTTCCAGCCTCTCCTCTTTAGTCAATTGTCCCCAGATGTTCATTGTCCGCAGAATGGCAGTGTACTCATCTCTACATTGGTTTCTCCACCTGAGTCTTAACCTGGTCCAGCTTTTTCCCCTATCTGAATCTTATCTGGACTTGAAAGATCCAATTTAAGGCTCGTTTTTGCATAAATAGTCATTACAGTAATCACTCCCTTCTCTGAGCTTAACCACATTGTTTTGTATCACTCTCTAATAGTTTAGAGTGGGTATGACCAGGGTCACCAACTAGATTGCAGTGTTCTTCAGTTTTTAGGAAACATCCTTCCTCCCCTCCACTTTTCCTCATTCTCCTTCTCCTCCTTCTCATTATTATTTTTATTATTGTTGGTGACTTTTTTTTTGCTAAGGCAATTGGGATTAAGTGACTTGCCCAGGGTCATACAACTAGGAAGTGTTAAGTGTCTAAGGCCAAATTTGAACTCAGGTCCTCCTGACTTCAGGGCTGGTACTCTATCCACTGCACCACCTAGCTGCCCCATCAGTGACTCCTAAGGAGGATGGATCAGTTGAAGGAGTTTCTGATCAATTTGCTGAGTTTCCCAATCAATTTAATGATAGGATGTAACAGTTTTCCAGAGGCAGAAGGCACCTCCTTGTATAGGTTAGGTGTGCCCATTAGCGCCTTGCTGCTAGATCACAGGGAACTAAAACTCATCAAGGTTGCTATCCCTTCTTGGGGGTCTATAAAAACAAGTTGAAAGACAAATTTCCCCATCTTTCTCAGATTTTGAAAAGACAGAGCAGCATATTCTGAAACGGGTTAAAACTGTTCCCATTTGAAATATCTTCCTCTAGGAATTATTGATGGCAATTTGTGGCAGAAGTAGAAGGTGGAAGTTGACTTGTATTTGCATATAATCTAAAAAGGCAGTTAATGGATAATATTCCTGAACCCCAACCACCAATGAAGAAAATGGATATTTTAAATCTTTTAAGGAATCATGATCCTAGAAATGAGCCATTTGGCCAGGAAAAACAAAATATTTCTCAAGGAACTAAAGTTCAAGAGCTTAGGATCAGTTCTGCAAGAAGGGATTTTCTGTTGTGTAGTGACCTCCTTGGAAAAAGTAGAAGATGATCTCCTCCCTAGGTCTTAGTTTCTTCATCTGTTAAACAACGAAGGTGGCCTTCAATGACTTCTATGTTCTCATCAAGCTCTAAATCTATAATCTTATCTCCTCTTTTAATACTTCATTTTTCTTAGATATAAGAAATAAGATATGAGTTTCAGAGACCATCCAGTCCAACCTTTTTATTTTATAAAAGAGGAAATGGAGACTCAGAACTTACGATGTTTGTCCAAGATAATAGAGCTGTGAGTGTCAGAGGTAGGATATGAATCCAGGTGCTTTGATTCTAAGGCTGTACCATCTGTGAAATCTACTCCAACTGGACTTCTTCAGTAGCAGGACAGTTGATGTCTTTAATGCCAGACCAAGCTATAAGTACTCCACAGAACCTGCTTCAGTCATCTTCATGGCACTGGAACAAATTGTCTTCATTTTCACATGCTTGAGGGTAGGCATCCCCCTTGGGTTACCTTCAATCTAAGTTAGCCCATCTGCTGAGGGCTTTTACCTGAGTGTGACCACTGAGTATGCTACAACTTCTTGGAACCACAGGGGAGAGTTGGGTGACAAGGTGAGCAACTCACACCAGAGGAGTTAATCCTCCCTGAACACCCTAAGACTGTACCTTGTGCTATCACCTGGTGGCCAGTAATTTACTCTCAGATGGAGATTCAGAACTCTCATCCCATCTCCAACAGGGAAAAGAGCAGGATTTACCTTGACCTTTAGAAATATTTCCATATTTTTCCATTTCTAAAGATAGTGTCAGGAAGAGTTTACAAAGATCCAGAGGAATTTTGAGGACAGACATGTATGACTTGGTCCTGCCTTATTTTTTTTCTGGACCTGGGGATCATGTATATTTTAGGCTGAGGTAGAAAGTAAAGAAGCCTAAATCCACCTCTGCTGCTTTGATTCATTTTATTCCTAGTTCATTCCTCTGAGACCAAAAAAATAACTCTACTTCTTTTTCCACATATCAGCCCTTCAGATGATTAAAGACTCCTGTTTTCCCTAAATCTCCTCTTAACCATTGTAAACCTCCTCCATTCCTTCAACTAATTCTTGCTTGGAACAGTTGGAAGGATGCTCACCTTATTTGTCATTTTACTCTGGCTGGCTTCTTCTGACAATTTTCTTTCTTTAAAAAAAAACAAAATCTTTCTTTTAAAAAAAACAACACAATTTTGATTGATGTCTCTTGTTTTTTATGTTCCTTAAATTAGCCCTCCAGCCCTCCAGCCCACTCCAAAGAATCATTCAATATAACAAATGATGTTTTTTTAAGTTTGAAATTGAATTCAATTAGAAATTAATGGATATTTAATATGTGGCTCATATTTCAGTTTCAGTAATACAGTTATGAATCAAGAGAAGGCCATACTTCTTTGCTATTCAGGTCTGGGATATTATACATGGAATATAAATGAAACCAATGGTGTGCCCTTACATGTAACTGATTTTCCTGAAAAGACATGAATGAAATGCTTCTTTTATGTTTCACATCTGATTCTCCAGATATGTACAAATGAAGGAAATAACAAATAATGTTTTTAAATAACAAAAATAAGAGAAAAAATCATCAAAACTTACCAAAGTCAGTTTCATATATGGAATATGGACTTCTCATCTTTTTTCCCCTAAAGCAATTAGGATTAAATGACTTGCCCAGGTTACATAGAGTCCTATGTGTCTGAGGTCAAATTTGAATTCAGGATTTTTTTACTTCAGTGCTCCATCCACTGTACCATCTAGCTGCCTCCAAGGTTTCTCATCTTTGCAAATAAATGAGGAGGGGCTGTCTTCTTAAATCTCTCTTTATAATATCACATTTGTTTTTAATTGTTTTGTGATTGTTCTTTCCATTTACATTGGTGTAGTTTTGTGTAAGTTGGGGTTTTTTTTTGGCTCTGCTTGCTTCACTTTGAATCAATTCATATTAATCTTTCCATGTTTCTCTCTATTAATCATATTTATCATTTATGGCACAGTAATCTCCCTCCAAAATTCAGACAAGAAGTATAACCTTTCTTGATTGAATTAAACCTTTTTTTTTTGCCAAAAGTATATGAATAGCCGCATTTCCTTTCTGCAACAAGTTTTCATTTTCTTTCTTAATAGAAAGGAGTCAATCAGCCAATTAACACTTATTAAGCAACTACTATATACTAGGTACTGTGCTAGGTGCTGGGGGATACAAATACCAAAAAGAAAGGCAGTTCCTGCCCCCAAAGAGTTTATAATGTGCAGGAAGATAAAGTTCAACCTGCCTCTTTAGTGGATTAACAGTAATTCCAAATTTTTGATTGAAAGATGGTACTACCTAGCTAAATATGTTAGCATAGTATGACACTGATGGTTATTTCTACTAGTTAAAAAAATCCCCAGGTCCTGTTTGCATCAACTGCTGGAAACAACAGAAGTGACTGCCATGAGAAAAGACAAGATCCTCTTCCTTCATCCTAGAAAATAAAAACCTCTAGAGGAATTAAGAAGTGAGTGAGGGTACAGAAGTTTAGATAGATCTCCTCTGAGGGTGATAGGAAAGGGAAGTAGTGAAAGAAATGGAGATTGGAGACTGGTCCACACATGAAGCACATATTAGAGCTCCTCGAAGGCTCCATGATCTCCTTGAAGAGCAGCAGGTCAGCAGTGGACAGCTGAGCTATCTTTTTGAGGAAACTTGTGAAAATGGGCATTTGTGGCCTCTTCCGCCTTTCCTCCCTCACTGACTGTTCTTGCAAGTTTGTTTACATTCTTGCTTAATTAGCATCAACAACCTTCTTGCCTAAAGTTGGGTCAACTATGGCTGCTCCTGGCCTGCATGCTTCATCGGTGTGGATGAGAGGTTCCAAAAGAGAGAGAGGGACAGTGGCTAACTAGCTCACACAGAGCTGGAAGGATCTGGAAGACAGCAGACAATCCCCATCAGGATTCTCAGGATTTTTGCAAGCGCTTTGGAGCTTTTTGAGAAGTATCTTGAATATTTTGCATTTTATAAAGCATAACTTTTCAAAATGGGACAAGTGCATGGGAAGCCTTTTCCCATCAGCAAAATGGGTTCAATAACAATAAATTGCTGTCTGGTGGGAGAGTGGAAGGCAGCTGCTTCCATTCCTCTGCCCCTTTCTCGATTGTTCTCCTTTAAGAATTCCCAAAAAAGGTTTTTTTACCCAAATATCATGGGATCTAACTGAGAATAGTGACCAGAGAAGAGACTATGCTCATGGAAGGAGAAAGGGAGACACTCAAAAAGATTGTGGATGCCTGTATTCCAAAGGTGGGAGCTAAAAAGTGGATGTGGAAATTGTTCCCTTCCCTTTTAGACATAAGTTTTTTGCCTCATGCAAATAATCCCTCACATACTTAGAGACCAAATGATTAGAATGTGATTATGGGTTATTTGATAAACAAGTCAATAAACAGATTCCAAATCACTCTTGCAACCCCAGAGGCCTGAGGATAGATGTGTGTGCTTACATAACTTCATAATGTGCTATGTTTAAGTAGAGTGAAGATCATCTCTATTTTTTTAACAGATGAGGAAACTGAAGTCCAGAAAAAGGAAATGATATCACATAGAGAGTTAATGGTGCAATCATGACCAGAATACAGTATAGAATACAGAACACAATAGATCAATCTATTTTACTTTTATATCAGACATTAATCCTATTCTAGGCTGTGAGCTATGACCAGGGCCAGGGCAGGGAGAAAAATAGGAAAGATTCTAGATTTGAATGATTGAGAGGAATTTAGGGAACATCTAGGATAATACTCTCATTTAACATGTGGGGAATAGTCACCCTACCTAACCAGAGAAAGATGCAGAAGGCATAAAATGTTTAAATATGCTGCTTCAGATTGGACTAAAATGGGAGTAACTAACTTGTGGACCATTGTAATAGAGTTCAGACACCCTCAAGGGATATTTTGGAGGAGAAAAAAAAGAGAAACATGGCCATTCCATTTATTCTTCTCTAAACCTAACTCTCCAAGGGTCTGTTCCGTCATGTCCAACCCTTTGTGACTCCACGAACCATAGCAGATCCTTTATCCTCCATTATTTCTCAAAATCTGTCCAAGCTTATGTTCTTTGCTTCTATGACACTATCCATCTTATGTTCTGCTCTCACCTTTTCCTTTTGTCTTCAATCTTTCCCATTCTATTGTTTCCTTTATTTCTTTGCATTGCACATTTAGGAATTTTTTTTTCTTTTCTTGCTGTTCTCCGGTATTCTGCATTCAGTTGAGTATATCTTTCCTTTTTCCTTTCCCTTTTCCTTAACCTCTTTTCCTTAGTTATTTGTAAAGCCTTATTAGTCATTTTGCTTTCTTGCTGTTATTTTTCTTTAGAAATTTATTGATGTCCCCTATACAATTGAGAGCCTCTATCCACAGTTCTTCAGTCAATCTATCTACCAAATTTAATCCCTTAAATTTATTTATCACCTCCACTTCATATTCATAAAGGATGTATTTTACCTATATGGTCTAATGGTTTTTCCTACTTTCTTCAATTTAAATATTATTTTTGCAATAAAAATCTAAGGATATGATCCATAGTCAGCTCCAGGTTTTGTTTTACCTGACTGTATAAAACTTTTCTATCTTTGACTCTAAAGATCCATAGCAATGGAAAAGTTTCCTTCAACAACTAACTGGATTTAAAAAGAGAGGGAGAAAACAGAGAGAAACACAGAGAGAAATAGACAGGCAAACAGAAAGACAAAGAGAGCCAGAGAAAGGAGAGAAGAGAGAGAGAGA